>JASVEL010006622.1:0-116248 GCA_032618575.1 Nicotiana noctiflora | reverse complement strand
GTTTTTCACCCAGCTGTTGGCTTCGCAATTGCGAAGTATTTCTCGCAATTGTGAAGGGGGCAGTACAAGGCAGGGCTCACAAATGCGAAGCCCCATTGACCGAGCCTTGTTCGCAAATGCGAACCTACCCTTGTCCTGCCTATGTTCGCAAATGCGAACAAAAGTTCGCAAATGCGAACAATGTCCTTTACTGCCTGTGTTCGCAAATGCGAACATTAGTTCGCAAATGCGAACACTGCCCTTCCCAGCCTTGTTCGCAAATGCGAACATATGTTCGCAAATGCGAAGCCCCAAGCTTTGCCTTGGCTTCGCAAATGCGAACAAAAGTTCGCAAATGCGAACTTCCCAGCCTTAGCTTATTTTTCAAACTCCAGAAATTGGTCGGGGTTCGCAATTGCGAACCCATGTTCGCAAATGCGAACACAGAGACTTGTAAAACACGATTTTCAGTCCATTTCTTCACTTTTTACAAAACAAAAACACCCATTTGCGATTCTTCACGGATTCCTTCTTCATCAAAACAATTGTAAGTCACTTTTTACTTAATTCTTTCAATTCCTAACATCATTAAACATGTTTTTCATTAGAAATCAAAGGTTTTCATGGTAGAATTTCTTGTTTTTGTTAGAATATAGGGTTTTTCATAAATTGGGAAATGGGACCTCGAATTGTGGTCCGATTTTGAAACAAATCATATACATGAACTCGTGGGGGGATGGGTAACCGGATTTTGGTCCTAACCCCGAGTTCCGACCATGTGGGCCCGGGGTTGAAATTCACTATTCCGGGCAGAATGTTGTAAAAGTTGTATTTGGTCTTAAGAATTAGTTTGTTGAGTAGTATTGATGATATTAAATCAATTGTGTATAGATACGATTAGATTGGAGCCAAAATTGAAAGAAAAAGACATTCCCACGGATTGAATTGTTCATAAACATTCGAGGTAAGTGTTTGTTCTATCCTAGCTTGAGGGAATAGGATTATGTGCTATGTGTTATGTGATCGAGTGCGGTGTATGGGATGTGGTGACGAGCATCCATACACTGGCGTCTAGTATGACCGTGAGTCGTTGAAAAATGATTATTTTGAGATATATTACAGATGAATTGTTATTGTACTCCCTTGTTGGGACTTGTTGTGAAGATAATTATTGATTGCCCTTGTTGGGACTTGTTGTGAAGATAATTATTGATTGCCCTTGTTGGGACGGTTTATGAATTACTGTTTCTTTCTTTGCCCTTAACTGTGATTGTTATTTGGGTGAGGAAGAGTGATAATGCATGAAGGGTGATGCCGTGCCATGTTTATTTATTTATGCACGAAGGTTAATGTCGTGCCATGTTTTATTGATTATGCACGAAGGATCATGCCGTGCACTGTTATTGAACCATGTATGAAGGATCATGCCGTACTATGGATGTGAGGATGAGAGTAAAAGCACGAAGGGTGATGCCGTGTACTTTATTTGTTTATTTGGCGAGGATGAGAGTAAAAGCACGAAGGGTGATGCCGTGCAACCTGCTTGCTATTCCTTGACTTGATATTACTTGTGTTTACATTATACTTTGTTTTTCCTTGTGAATTTATTAATTGTTGTTAATTGTTGAATTCTTTGAGATATTCCTTATTGTGTTAATACCTGGTTATTTCTTGTTATTACGTGGTATACATATATATTGAATTGCACAGGTTTATATGGGTGTCTGGTCCTAGGCTTGTCACTACTTCGCCGGGATAGGCCAGGCACTTACCAGCACATGGGGACGGTTGTGCTGATACTACACTTCTGTGCGTTTTTGCACAGGTCCAGGTTACGATCAGGAGCAGCAGTAGCAGTAAATCGATTGCGTGGGAGTTGATCATATTTGAGACCGAGGTAGCTTGCAGACGTCCGCAGGCCCGGCGTCTCTCTCTATATTTATGTTATTAGCTGTAGTCTCTTTGTTCCGAGACAAACAGAGTTTTGTTATATTTCCTTCAGACTTTTATGTGTAGTATTCCATAGTAGTTCGTGAGTTGGTGACTCCACGTCTTGGGTAGAGGATTTCAGTATGATTTTCACCTTGTAATTAGTTATTTCTATTTCGATAAAGTATTCCGCATTTATTTAATTAAAATTGTGTTAAAAACAGGATAGTATGAATACAGAGTGGCTTGCCTAGCTACCACGAGTAGGCGCCATCACGATCCCGATGTTGGGGGAAAATCCGGGTCGTGATATCTAAGGAAAAGATGGGGTTATTTACAACTACACTGTTATACTACCGATTCTTAATACGAGCTGAACTTATTTAATGTTTTCAAAAAAAACCAACTTCGTACTAATTGTTACTTCATCTATTCATTTCTACCTTTAAACTTATTCCAATCTGGAAATTGATCTCTAAAGCATGCTAACTACATGAACAAAATTTAAACAGTCTATGTACTCGATTATAATACCCCTAGTATCTGCATTCAAGTGATTCAAGGACTTACGCATAACTATACCACTGATTCTACTACGACTTAGCTCATTATAGTATTATTAACTCAGTTATGAATGGATCATAGCTTGACTTGAACTAACATTTTTCTTCCTTAAAACTTACTTATACTTAAGTGTAGATTACGTGATTATGGCTTACGATACTACTGTAAAGAACAGTTAATAATTTAAAACCGTGGTTAGCTAACTTATATTTTAAAGTTTTACCTATTTAACTAAGTGATCTACTACTATGACTATACTACCACTAATATACTTGCTATTACAATGTTTTTGTTGTGTTTTTCTCTACTTATACATATTACACTACATAAAATTCAGATCAAGCTATACTAAACTATAAACGAAAAAGAATAAGCTGAAAATACAAAACAAAAGATGATTCAATACTTGAACTTCATTTTAACATTCAGCAATTCATCATTACAGCTTCATTCGAACAGAAATTGTACTTGGATCAACAAAGTGAAGCCGATGAGTTCTAGGGGGATTAAGAGATAAGCAACAGCAAGAGACTCAAGGCAATGCAACAGTGAAGATGAATCCCAAACGAGCAGAAAACCACAGCAACAATGTAGATAATAGATCCAAGCAGAACTCGAGCAGGAAAACCACAGAGACGGGCAGCTAAACCAGATATTTTCACTCGAAAAATACAGGAAAACTATTTGCTATTACTAGATTTTTACTCTGATTTCTCTATTGAAAAAGCAGCCCTTATTTAACTCTTTTAGGGGGTATTTATAGGTATAGGAATGTCAGATTTCTTGGGGGGAAAGAATGGAAGTAAATTCCACTTCTCCCCCTTTAAAAATCACTAAATCTACACTTAGACCCCATTTCCTGTTATAAGATCCCTTCGAGCATGTGCTGGAAGGTTCTTTTTTTATTCTATTCCTAAGATTTTACCAAAGTATCCTTATTGGTTAGGGATTTTTACTGGTTTCCCTTTTTAGGGAGACCATTATACCCCTAAATCTCTGCAAAATTGCATAAATCAGGAGCACAAAAGACCCTTATGTCCCTATATGTTCTATTTAATCTACCATTTTACCAATTTGTTTTCCATTTATGCCTTTAAGGACACTACTGATTTACCCGATCTACCTAGGTCAGGTTTTCAGCATTTTTAGACTTATTTAACTAAAGGCCAGTCCTTGCATTGGTATTTAAGGACTGGCCAGTTCTATCTTAAAGGACTATTTCAATTTTAACCCTTTTTTGTTTCATTTTCTGTTAATTGAGACCTTTTATTTCCATTTTAAACTAGTTGCAGGACTAGCCTGCTTTATTGTTATACTTAACCCATTTAAGATTTAGCCAGTCTCAAGTTGAGACTTGGCTTGGGCAATTGAAGCCAATTTACTGAATACAGGCTGGGCTAAGTCCTTTGCAGACCTAGCCACATATGATTCAGGGCTCAAATTGAGCCTTGGTAAGCCTGAACTTGCAGACTTGAACCATTTTACACAACTAGCCCATTTTAAGGGTGGGCCAGTGTGCTGGACCTTGCATAGTTGGTCAATTTGCAAAATTGACCACTCTTGGTCACTTATTTATCTTATAACCTATTGTTATTTGATTTTTAGTTTTAACCTATTTCAAAGCTAGCCATTTTATGAAACTTAGTACTATTACAGCTATAACCAATTCCCCTAGGGTTAATGGGTTTTAAGCACTGCTCATACTAGCAAGAACTATTGCAAACTCAGCCATCTCAACATACAATTGCACACATAACCACATGATACCAAATATTGTTCATTAACCAATTAAAACTCAGAAGGGAAGTTTGATAATGTTGAATCTTAACTAATCAACTCACATAACTCAATTTCATGTAGCAAAGTGTCTATTAACATCAATCAGACTTAATCACAACCAATTCATGTCAGATGATACATTGAAAACCCCTAAAACACTTAGAATTCATGGGCATAGACACATAGAAGCTAAATTCAAAAACCCTAAAACACTTAGAATTCATGGGCATAGACACATAGAAGCTAAATTCTCACAAAACAGTTAACAAGAAATGAAACATGGTTCATTTTTAGACATAGGGACAACAAAATAACATAAGCATGGTAATCAAAATCTATTTTCAAGTACTAACCCTAGCTTGATATATACACGAGATAGATTAAGATGAAGATAAAGAGAGAAGAGACATGAGGAAACAGTGAAGAATAATTCTACATCTATCATGTGAAGTAACAAAAGAGAGAAGCATAGTCACTAAAAATGCAAATGAAAGAACATAAAAATGTTACTAGAGCAACAACCCTTGAGTGAACTTCAGATCAAATTGCTAAACCTAGAATCAAAATTAAATCATGTAGAGAAGAGAAAAACAGTAAAGACATTGAGAGCTAATAGAATAAACCCTAATCGAGGGTCAAACAACTAAGCTAAACATGAAGAGGAACAGAAGAGATATCTAAATTAAACCGAGGAGATATTGAAGGCCAACAAATAAGAAAACCCTAGAAAAGGGTGAAGAAGAAACAGGGAAGAACAGTCAAGATATTGCTAAAACAACCTAAAAGATGAAGAAAAGTGAATGTTAAGCAACTAAACTAGTGCTAAAGTTAGACATGCAAAGAACAGAAGAGAAGAACAGTCAGGCTATGGAAAGCTAACATGTCAGGAATCATAATACACAGAAGAATGAAAAGGAAAGTGAAATCAAGGCAGATCTTTCAAAACCAAAGAAACAAACAAAAACATCAAGACAACATATACAAAACAGAAGAAAGCATGAACATGAAGAAGTGAAAGTAAGCAAGTAAAGAAAATAGAGAGGGAGGGGACTTAGCTTGCAGGGCCGGTCCCCTGAGCTTTCACTCTTTTTCACTCTCTCTCAGACTTCCTTTTTTCTTTTCTTTTTTCTTTATTTATTTTACTGGTTTTTCTTTTTAGACTTCAAGATGAATTCTTTTGGGGTTTTTGTTTGGAGTGGGGGGTATTTGGAAGGGTAAAGGTAAGATCTTGGGAAGAAACTAGGTTTGAGTCGCCAGAGTTAGGGTTCCGACGACTTTCTTTTGGATATTCGACGGGATCGGGGTAGACTCCAGGGAAGCCGGTGTGGTAGGGTGATAGATCAGGCTATTGTGGTTCTTTGGTGTTAGTTTGTGGTGAGGTCACATAGGTTGTGGTCATCGGAGGTAGATTCCAATGACCGGAAAATCAAGAACAGGGGAGGTATTTTAGGGTTTTCGGAGTTCTGGGTGGTGTTTGAGGTGAAGAAGATGAAGAAGGTAGTCTTGGGGTGTGGGGTGTAGCCGGAGACGACCGTGGGAGGTGGTGGCCTCCATGGCCAGCAGGGTTTCAGAAAGGAGAGGTGAGGAAGGAGATGAAGGGTGAGAGAAGGGATTTTGGGCGGCTAGGGTTAGGGATTTTTACAAATGATCGATCTCAAACAGACCGAAGCCTTATATAGTCGTGGAGGTTGAGGTGATCTGGGCCGTTGAATTGATGAAGATCAACGGCTATCATGGGCGTTACATAAACAACGCCGTCTTGTTGCTAATGAGACCAATGGTCTCTTCTGTCAGATTAGTTTAAACGGACGACTCAAATCAATCCTTTTTATTTACTTAACTAATTAATTTCGGCCAAATATCTCAACCGTTGGATTTGGCCTGATGAGCGGCTGAGATTGATGGTATCTATTGAACTGGACCGACTCTTGGGCCAATGGTATTGGGCTATCATTTCAGGTGCCTATTTGGCCCAATTCTTATTACACCTATGTATTTTGTATTTTTTCTAGCATTTTAATTATTTTTTATGTATTTTCTTGTTGTATTTTATTTCCTATTTTTAAATTATTTTCCAATTACTCAAATTCTTTTAATTTCCTATTTTCCCAATTTTTGCTGATATTTTTTGCTATTTTATACTATATTCCCTTAATTTCTGCTAATTAAAACTATTTTTGTTAATTTTCTTTTTAACTACTTAATTCAAAATACATGTACCTCTCCTATTTTTAATTTTCTAATTTCTAATTATTCAAACACATAAAATGTATTATGATTTCAAACAAGACATGCAATTACACTCACAAATATTATTTTATTTAATTTTTGAATTTCTTTGTATAGTGCAAAAATCATGTGCTCACACTTGTTGCAGTTGACTACGTGTCCAAATGGGTGGAAGCTGCAGCATTACCCACCAATGATGCTAAGGTGGTGGTGGAATTTTTAAAGAAGAACATTTTCACCCGTTTCGGGACTCCAAGGGCTATCATCAGTGACGGCGTTTGAGAAATTATTGGCCAAGTATGATGTGAAACACCGTGTGGCCACTCCGTATCACCCGCAAACCAGCGGGCAAGTTGAGGTCTCCAACATGGAGATAAAGAGTGTATTGACTAAAACAGTGAACGCCACAAGGACCAACTGGTCCAGGAAGCTTGATGACGCACTATGGGCTTATAGAACAGCATTCAAGACACCAATTGGCATGTCACCATACAAATTGGTGTTTTGGAAAGCTTGTCACCTACCGGTTGAATTAGAGCACAAAGCATGGTGGGCACTGAAACAATTGAATCTCAACTTGGACGAAGCGGGTAAATCAAGGCTGACTGGGTTGCATGAATTAGAAGAATTTAGGTATCTGGCATTTGATAGTACTAGACTATAAAAAGAGAGAATGAAGCGGATTCATGATCAAAATATCGTTGAGCGGAACTTCAAAAGAGGGGACAAAGTACTATTATAAAAATCAAGATTACGGTTGTTCCCAAGTAAATTGAAATCAAGGTGGTCAGGACCCTTCCGGGTAATTAAGGCATTTGAGTCAGGATCTGTGGAAATTCAAACCATGGATGGATCACGCACATTCAAGGTAAACAGACAGCGGTTGAAACCTTATGTAGGCTTGGATGACACCGAGGACAAGGTAGAATTGCGGTTGGATGAACCTCAAAGGTCTAGTGAGCCTTAAAATGCGCTAAGATGAGTCGTGCCGCGATGTTAAATCATGCGCTACATGAGAGGCAACTCACAAACATGTTGTAAGTATTCTCATTGTAGTTAGTATATATTTTAATAAAAAAATAATAATTGCTGACCAGCGGAGAAAAATTTCTCAGAAGATCACTGTACGCGGTCCATCCGCGACCGCGGATGAACCGCAGAAAAGTGACCTCTCTGAATTTTCTCTGTTCGCTGTCTATTCGCGGCCGCGAACGAATTGCGAAAAAAATGACCCTTCTGAATATTGACTGTTTGCGGTCCATCCGCGGCCGCGAACGAACCTCGAACAATCGCGACCAGCTCCGCGGTCAGTGAAATTAAAAGATTTTTTTTATTTTCTTTCCCCCCCCCCTCCCCATTTTCTTTAAACCCTAAAACATAACCCCCAACTCCGATATCCCCTATTCAGCCGCCCCCTCTCTCATAATCTCTCTCTCTCTAACTCAAATTCTTTCTCTTCTTTCTACAAATTCCCAACCCTCTCTTCTCCAAATCAATCCCCTCTTCCACCATACTCCTCCATTGCTCTAACTAGTAAGTTTCTCTACTCTTCTTCTTTTTATTTTCTTTCTTTTTTATTAGTTCTTGAATGTTTATTTTGTAGACTTAATTAGATAATGTTAGTTTAGGGTAGTTCATGAATATTACTTGGTTTCTTGTTACACATTAAATGTTCCATGAATTTGTCTTAAGGAACCTTGTGATATAATTGACAGTTTGGTAAAGATTGGGTTGTTGGGTCTCCAATTGTGTTTATAATGTTAAATTTGTGATTTGGAGATCCAAAAGTGTTGTGACTATATGTGCTGGTTGGTTGGCCATGTTGGGCAATTATCCTTGGTAATAATTGATGAATGTATTTTTAGGAGACATAATGCCCAACTCATGAATTGGTTGTTGTTGTATTTTATTGGGGATGGCTTAAGTTGATTGGGTAATGTTAGAGTGCCAAAATAATTAAGTGTGGGGTGCTTGAATAGGCATGTGTAAAATCGTTAGATAAGAAACTAAGTATAAGAACTAAGTATGGTCAATTGTGATATTCCATGTATGGCAAAGTCTGAGTAGCCACTGGTGACTAACAGTTTGCAAATTTTTGGTTATATTATTTGTGCAGGATCATGGCCCCTAAGAGATCTCGACATGGTGCTAGCTCTTCGAGGCAACCTACTTATGATGATTGCCAATTCCTACTATTAGGCAGGTACTTAGAATGCCAATTCACACTAGTGATGTCGACTATTACCATGATAGGCCAAGTGTCACATGGGACATGGTAATTGAGGCCTTATGTGTAGACGGCACCCCTGTCTGGATTAGAAATAAGACTTTGCACTCTAACTTCTTTACACACATTGCTACATGCTGGTTTTCTATAATATGTAATCGGATCTTGCCATCTAGCAACACCACGAATGTCAATTTTAATAGGGCACTTTTAACTTGGTGTTTTGTAACACAACGGGATGTTGACATCACTCGCTTAATTAGTGATGAGATGGTGTTGAGGGGATCCCTCACTGCCAAGGGTTTTGACTACCCATCTCTTGTCACTACACTGTGTCTCCTCCATCAGACCCCAGTAACTGCCACTGATGGTGAGCTACTATCAAAAGCTTCGTTTAGAGCTGCTCAAATCCGGGTTGGACGAGACACGACCCCAATTGACTTGGATGAGGAGGACGACCCTGTACCAGTTGCCCGGGCCAGGCACTCCACTGATTCAGCCGGACCTTCCAGGCATGCTCACCGTGGAGCGAGTATGTCTAGGTCCGAGTCCTCACGACCTATGCTTAGGTCCATGGAGGAGGAGGTTGCTGATCTGCGCACCTCCGTTGATGGCTTGCACACGCGTTTAGACGCTATGTATTAGAGGCAAGCTCGGTCAGACAGCAGGTTTATGGCATGGCTCAGAGCACTTGGACGAGCATGTCACGTCGACCCATCCACCCTCTCCGACTCCGAGTGAGTCTCAGGTAAGTTTTCTCGCCTCTCTTGTGCCTTATCTTTCTTGATGTCATAGGGACATGACATATTTTTAAGTGTGGGGTGGGTGACTTATCTTGTATATGATGTATATATTAGTTGTAGTGGTTAATATAAAATAAAAAAAATAAAAAAAACACAAAAATATGAGTAGAGGACTCTTCCTGATAACACACTATTTAGGACAAGTACTCTTGAGGGAAGTAGTCCACGTAAGAATTTTTCTTTCTTTTATTTTCTTTTTCTAGGTAGTGTATCATCTTCCCCTTGGTTTTTCTTTTGACCACGGTTCTTTTCCAGGGTTTTTATTTGAACCGGGTTAGGTAGATTTTTCTTTTCTTAGGATTAGAGGAAAAAGGGTAATATGTAACCCCGAGTATGCACATTAGCAAAAGCTTAAATTGAACTTGAGAATGTATCTTCTAAGCTTGACCGTAGAATCTCAATATGCCTTAAAATGCACAATTATACTTGCTTGAACATCAATAGGACTTTGTAGATGAACCGGACTCCAAATGAGTTGCATGTTATGTGTGTGTGAGGTTTTACTTACATTGTATGTTGTACATGATGCCTAGAACTTGACCTATGTGTTTGCAAAGCAAAATGGAAGTTATTTGGTTGTAGAAAGGATAGAGGCATTTCTTTGTGTAACCCCATAAATCAATAGGCATGAAGTCACCCGTACATAATATCCTAGTTAACCCCTTTGAGCTTAAAGCATATTTTTTGATAACCCTTGAATGTTCATGAAAAATAAAATTATTATATTGTTCTACTTTACCTCCTAGAAGCACTTTTATTGAATTGAATATGAAAAAAGTCTAAGTGTGGGGTGAAGGGAAATTCGAAAAGGGAAAATCAAGAATGAATGGTAGAAAATAGTGAACTGACCAATATAATATAAATGTGTTGCAAAGAAATGAAAAAAAAAAGATATTCTGAGAAAAAGAGCTATATAAATGTATATATGATAATTAGAAAGGTCAGTTACACCAACAAAAGACAAGTAGGGATTCAAAGTAAATAAAGGTGAAGGAATGTTTAGGGGAGACATAAGGAAGAAAACGAAAAGGGAAGTTGTAAAAAGGAAAAGAAAAGTGCTTAGGGAGTTTAGTCACTATAACCAAAAGTATCCTACCCATCCCATAGGCAACATTACAACCCTTAAAGACCTCTTGATCTATGATTGAATAGCTCGATTAGTGAAGTATTACACTAGGGGAAAGCCTATGGTGTGTCTGTGTGCATATAAATGTTCTTTGTTGAGAGTGAGTGAATTTTTCAGATATTTATAAGTTCCATGTTCTAAATTGCTTATGTGTGGGAACTTCTCTCAATATATTATGTGAGGGCATGTAACTCAATAGGAAGAAGGTAAATTTGCAAGTTTTTGGTAATAATTAGAGTAAGCAATAATGTGCTGGCATGAGAGTTTACGGTTAGGTAAGGATTGTGCATATCTTAGGTTAATCATGAAAAATAGCTTTTGTGACATAATTTAGGGGAGACATAAATAAAGTTGGCCTAAAGAGTGATTAAGGTTGCTCGAGGACGAGCAAAGGCTTAAGTGTGGGGTATTGATAATAGGTGAATTTGAATATATTTATGCCCTAAATAATCATGCTTAATTGTTGTTTTGATATTATTTATGATGACAAAATGCTTTTATTAGTGTTCTTAGTGTGTTATAGGTACACTTGAGCTAATGAAGACTAAAAGAGCAAGTTTTGGAGTCAAAAGATGGTGAAAAAGGCCAAAGTGTGGTACAAGTCAAGAACTTTTGTTGAAAATAGCCGAGAAGGTGTGATTCCAAGCTATATGGATGTTATGGAATGAATTTAAGTGATTTGGAGCTTTGAAGTCTGAGTAAAAGCTCAAGGAATTAAGTCGTGATCGAGTTCGGAGGTCAAATTTGATAGTGTAGTACAAGCGAAGAATAGATGAGGTATATTGCGCACTGTCTAGTAAATTGGACATAACGTTTCGCTCAGAAATCCATTTTGGCTCCATAATATATGGTTGGAAATCTAACTCAAAGCGCTACAACGTTCATGTTTTCAGGTTTCTCAAATGCCGAAAGGAATAGGGTGAAAAGCCGCGGTTTCACCGCGACCGCGGTGGAACCGCGGAAAAACAGGCTTGCAGAAGATTTTTGAAGATTCAGAGAACTGTTCTGTCCGCGGTTCATCCGCGACCGAGGAAGAACCGCGGAAGGAGCCGCAAATATTAGTCCTAGTTTTGTACAAATTCAGTTTTTAAGCCTTAAAACCTCTATATAAACCCCTAGTTCGCCCAATAGAGGCATGTTGTCTAGTTTTCTATACTTTTGCAAGATAATTAGTAAGAGAGAATCCTCTCAACTCATTCCTTATTTTATATCAAGCATTTTATTTATGAATTCAATTATTGTTCTTGTTTCTTTGAGCATGAGTAGCTAAATCCTTTTCTAAGGTTTTGATGGAACCTATTGGGTGATGAACTTATCGTTTATGTGATTACAAATTGTTAGCTAGATTTCTATTTGTTCAACTTCGTTCATATTGTAGTTAATTGGTAGAGCTCCCAATTAGCGGTGCCTATTTAGTGTGCATAACTTGGAAAAGAGTGCATATTTAGGTATATTGTTGAACAACACCATACCTAGGTTATTGGAGGAATCTATAACTTTATGCATAAAGACGGGGTTAGGAATAACGAAGTCTTGGGTGCAATCTTAAGTGAACTATTCAAATTAAAGCTAGCTAGGGTAGCTCGGGAGAGTGCACTAGTAAATTATTGTAATTGCTCGGGAGAGGGTTACGATACAAATAGCCTTCATAATTGATAGAATATATTAACAATTTGTATGAGCATAACGATAAAGGATTCCATCAATAGGGCAAATCAATACCTTAGTCCTTCTCCAAATTATTTTTACCCAATATTCAATTCCTTCTTTTAAGCCTATTTAATTCTTGCAAAAGTAGTTAGTCGAAACAATCACAAACATATATTCGAAATTTTGGGAACTTGATTTGGAAGTACTCTTGGGTTGTGAAGGTTGAAATTGGTAGGTTAATTCCCCGTGGGATCGATTCTGGACTTATTAGACTAGGTTATATTGACTACGACCGTTGCTTGGACGTGAATCAATTTTATTAATAAAAATGCACAAACAAAAAAATGCAAACAAAACACAAAATCATGCAATTAATTCCTAAAATTCAAGTAATAAAAGAAAAATCATAAATCTAATGAATTTTGTAGGAGTAATTTAAGCATGGAAAAAATTACGTGCTCACAACTGCCCATCTTTGCTCGAAGACACGAAGGATTTTCGGGCAAAGATAAATGAGTGCCATGATGGATTTTTGCCTGCTTGGCACTTCAGGAGAAGCATTTTGAAAGTCGTCTGACCAACCCTGCTTCAAAGGTTGTCTACATATCTTTGGCTATAAAGGAATCAGGTCAGTGTAGTTCTGGAAAGTTTTATAGCATGGACTACCAGGAGTTGTGATTTCACTGCTATTGCTGCTGTCGTTGCTTGCTGACTTCCTTATTACACCAAAAGGAACATCAAATCTAAGCTAGCTATTCCTATCAACTATGATATACAAGATTCCTATCTATAATTCTCTTGAAACTTGATCTTGGGTCAAAACAGGATCAATAGAGCTTGTGACTTCAATCAGATTTTGAGTAATTAACACCCTTGTTTGCTTCACATTTGAGTTCATTTCATTTTGTTCTTTTCTTTATCCTTGATTGAGACTCATCCCATCAGTCATGTCGCACCCTATGTCTTGAGGTCAAATTGTTTAAGATACCAAAACAAACAAATGAACAAAATTTTCTACCCCAGTTTTTACTAGAAAAATTTTGTGAGTTAGTTGTGACACATATTTAAGCAATCAAATCAGGATTGTGTATCCTTATGAATAAATCTAGGTTATGCTGGGAAATAATCTGGTTATGCCGGAAAAAGATAAAAGGGTACTCGGGGTATGCCTGGACGGAAAGAAAAAAGCTTCTTGGGTTATGCCAGGGAGATGCAGGGGTTATGCCGGGATGGAAAGAAAAAAGGCCTCTTCGGTTATGCCAGGGAGATCCACAGGTTATACCGAGATTTGGAAAGATAAAAGGTCCATCAGTTATGCCAGGGAGATCCTTGAGTTATATCGGGATTTGGAAAGAAAAATATCTCCTTGGGTTATGCCAGGGAGATCCTCGGGTTATGCCGGGATTTGGAAAGAAAAAATAAGCCCCTTGGGTTATGCCAGAGGGATCCTTGAGTTATGCCAAGATTTGGAAAGAAAAATCTCCTTGGGTTATGATAGGTAAACCCTCGGGTTATGCCGAGATTTTGGAAAGAAAAGGCTCCTTGGGTTATGACAGAGTGATCCTCGGGTTATGCCAAGATTTGGGAAACAAAAAGCTCTTTGGGTTGAGCCAGAAGGATCCTCGAGTTATGCCGAATTTGAAAAGAAAAGGCTCCTTGGGTTATGCCAGGGAGATACTTATGCTGGGATTTGGGAAAGAAAAGCCCCTTGGGTTATGCCAGGCGGATCCTCGGATTACGGCGGGATTTTTGAAAGAAAAATCTCCTAGGGTTATACCAGGGAGATTCTTGGGTTATGCCGGGATTATGAAAGAAAAAGCACCTTGAGTTATGCTAGGGGAATTCTCGGGGTATGCCGGGATTTTGGAAAGAAAAAGCTCCTTGGCTTATGCGAGGGATATCCTCGGGTTATGCCAGTATTTGGAAAGAAAACGTGCCTTGGGTTATGCTAGGGGGATCCTCGAGTTATGCCGGGAATTTGGAAAGAAAAAACTCCTTGGGTTATGCCAGGGAGATCCTCGGGTTATGCCGGGATGGTTAGGTAATGAGATCCTATGCTACCA
The DNA here is from genome assembly GCA_032618575.1 of Nicotiana noctiflora. Taxonomy (NCBI): domain Eukaryota; kingdom Viridiplantae; phylum Streptophyta; class Magnoliopsida; order Solanales; family Solanaceae; genus Nicotiana; species Nicotiana noctiflora. The sequence goes on along the minus strand of JASVEL010006622.1, from coordinate 101,899 downwards.
TAATTTGTTTTTTTTTTGGGATTTTTATTTTCATTTGTTTCTTCTTTGTTCTTTCTTTTCTTCTTCTTTTTATTTTTCCTTTTATTTAGAAAAATTCATGAAACAATTTGGAGAGAAACTTCCTTCTGATCGATTCCGTGTTGCAAAGCTATTTCAACGCTTGCACATTTCTCTTCCCTTTTGGGTTGCACCTGCTTCGTGCATGGTTGCTTTGATTGCACCTATTTTCAAAAAAGAACAATTTGTTAGTTTCAAACTATGGTTGGTTTTGTGGCCTTGATCATCCCAATTGCTTGATCCCGACCCCCTTTCCATTGCGAACTTTGTTGCCTACTGGCTTTGAGGGTGAATCTCTTTTTAAACCGACATGATTCAACTTTTAGGATTTCATGATGATTCGCCCATGTGGGATCTGGCCTTTTCACTTTATTCTTCCCTTAGGACCTTTGTCTTTGACTTTCTTTCTTTTCAAATATCTTAACTTTGAAAGCATCAACCACCATGGTCAATCGGGATTGGACTAACGCACTCGTTGAGGCTGGGCATTTTCTTTGACTCTTGCCAGGCGAAGCCCTGTGAAACCCGTCCTGCCATCTTATCTTTGTAATATTTATGAAATTAGAGTTAAACTGAAAGGGATTCAAGAAAGAAGTATTTAAAAGGGAAGCAGGCGAGTTTAAAGAGAAGCGTCCCTTTCGGGGGGGGGGGGGAAGAAGGACTTATATGGGGTGCCTACTAACTTCAAATGAATATGACATGCATCTTGGACTGGACGCCCGACCCACACCAACTTTTCAACTGCTCGTGAACCCATTGATCTGCATTTCAAAACCAAGGAACGTTGCCAGGACTCTTTTTGTGGTGAGATGTCTTCTTTTTTGGCCGACAGTGCCCTTTATGGGTTTTCGACAATCGATCTCTCTCATTTCTCTTCTCACTGTCGCCCGAGAGTGCTCTTTGCGAGTTTTCACTAAGAGGACTCTCTCATTTTCATTTTTCCTACTCACCATCGCCTTATGGTGCCCGAAGGTTTTCACCGATAAGACTCTCTCATTTTATTTCTCTTAATTTGATTTGTATCAGATTCTCAAAATGACATTTTCCACTTCCACGCCTTTGCCAATTGATCGGAAGGACTTGGACAAGGTCTTTGGGGTAAAAAGGATTTTGGCAGAACTACAACTTTGGAACAATTTTGGGGGGTTCATAGCTGAACCATCATATTGTCTTGACCAGTTTCAATTTTTGGTGAAATTAGGATTTTTGTTTTGGTGTGACTGACCTCAGCATGAGTCTGCCTACGTATCCTTTTAGAATCAAGTCAAACGTAGTTCAGAGAAATAATTTTTTGTTTTTGTTTTTTTTGTTTTTCTTTTATTTTGATTTTTCTTTTCTTTTTCTTTTTCTTTTTTTTTCCTTTTCTTTTTCTTTTTTTTTTCTTTTGTTACTTTCGGGTTCCAAAGAGGGTAGCTAAAGAAGCGTAATTGGCTCAAAAGAGTTTACGATGGATTGATAGTGTTTGGGGTAGCGGGAAGGAAAGCCTTCGTCATTTCAATTGCACAAAAGCAATCACTACATGAGAATTAGACGTAGTACCTTTTCACTGCATCTGCATTGACTGATGTTTTTGGATCATTTCCTTCGATGTATCCCAGATACAGTGCTCCTCTTGTCAGCATCTTTCAGATTATATTGAAAATAAAAGTAGTAATATGCAGCATCACCTGATGCAGATGCAACCAATGATGTCAGCTTATTATTGAAGTAACGTCACTACTGATCATATTCAATTAGGAGCAAACATTCCTTTTGCTTCCTGGTGATGAGGGAGAATGCATCTAAGCACGAGCTTTCCCACTTCAGAATTCCTCGGATGCACTTTCTTGTTATAGGCGTGGGCCATTCTTTGTTGGTACAACTACCTGTGACAAACAGAAGTCATCCATTTTTCATCAATTATTGACAACTTCTCCAGCCGGGTCTTAACCCACTCATTTTCCTCGATTTTCGCTTCAACAATTATGCGAAGTGAATGAATTTCTACTTCTGCAGGTATGACAGCTTCAGTTCTATAAACCAACAAGTACGAGGTCGCTCCGATTGTTGTACGCACTATGGTGCGGTATCCAAGTAATGCAAAAGGAAGCTTTTCATGCCATTTCATGGAGCTTTGAATCATCTTTCTCAAAATCTTCTTGGTGTTCTTATTTGTTGCTTCAACGATACCATTGGATTTTGGCCGACAAGGAGTACAATTTCTATGCGTTATCTTAAACTATTCGCATACCTCTCCTATCAGACGACTATTCAAGTTTGCAGTATTGTCGGTAGTGATAGTAACAGGAATGCCAAAGCAGCAAATAAGGTTGGAGTACACGAAGTCTACCACAACCTTCTTGGTAACTGAATTAAGAGTGATGGCCTTAACCCATTTTGTGAAGTAATCAATTGCAACCGATATGAATCTATGCCCATTCGAGGGTTTTGGCTCGATCGGCCCAATGACATCCATAACCCATGCAACAAATGGCCAAGGTACTGACATCAGATGAAGCTCTGTTGGAGGTGCATGAATCAAATCACCGTGCACCTGGCATTGATGACATTTTCGAGCAAAGCTGAAGCAGTCCTGTTTCATGGTTATCCACTAATACCCCGCTCGCAGAATTTTATTTGCCAACACATAATCATTTATATGAGGTTCGAATACTCCCACATGTACTTCATGCATAATTCTTACTGCTTCCTAGGCATCAACACATCTTAGCAAATTAAGGTCCGCGATCTTTTTATACAAGACATCACCACTCAAGAAGAAACCACTCGTATTCCATCTAATGGTTCTCTTTTGATCTCCAGTGGCTTCCTCGGGGTATGCTTGTGCTTTAAGAAATCTTTTGATATCATTAACCAAGGCTGAATACTAGGCTCTGCCTCGACTATATTACAATACCCATGCTTTTATTTGACTTGAATCTCCAGAGGATCAATATGGGCATTGCCTGGGCAAGGCAACATAGAATCTAGAGTGGTGAGTGCATTGACTAGTTCATTGTGACACCGAGGAATGTGCCTGAACTCTATCAACTTGAAGCATTTGGTGAGACCTCTCATATGTTGCTGATAGGGAATGAACTTAACATCTCAAGTCTCCCACTCTCTCTGGGCTTGCCGGATAATTAGGTCAGAATCCCCCATGATCAATAAATCTTCAACATCTTGGTCGATTGCCAAATGCATGCCCATGATGCAAGCTCCATACTCAGTTGTATTGTTTGTGCAAAAAATCAGAGCCTAGCTGTAGCTGGGTAGTGTTGACCAGTGGGTGAAATAAAGATTTCCCTAATTCCTACAACTCTAGCATTTACTGCTCCGTCAAAGAACATTTTCTAAGCACGATTGTCATCAGAGATTGCTTCTACTGAATTTACCTCTTCATCTGGGAAGTATGTGCTCAGTGGTTGGTATTCCTCATCAACCGGGTTTTCCATCAAATGATCTGCCAACGATTGGCCTTTCAATGATGTGCGAGTGACATAGACTATATCAAATTCAGGGAGCAAGATCTGCCATTTTGCTAGTCTCCTAGTGGGCATCGGTTTTTAGAGTATGTACTTTAGAGGATCCAACCTGGTTATGAGGTAGGTAGTGTGGGCTTAAAGATAATTTCTCAACTTTTGAGCAAATCACGTCAAGCCACAACATGTTCTCTCCAACAAAGTGTATTTGGCTTCGTAGCTGGTGAACTTCTTGCTTAGATAGAAAATTGCCTACTTTTTCTTGACGGTTATATCATGCTGCACGAGAACACATCCAAAAGAATTTTCCAAAAAGTCGCCCAGGCTCTGGTGGAACGAACATTAGAGGATTTGACAGATATTCCTTGATTTTTTCGAAAGCCTCTTGACATTCAGATGTCCATTTGATTGCTGCATCTTCTTCAATAGTTTGAATATGGGCTCACATGCGGTAGTCAGTTGAGCAATGAACCGTCTGATATAGTTTAACCTGTCCAATAAACTCATCACGTTTTTCTGTAGATCTCGAATAGCCTTTATCTTTGTTGGGTCTAACTTGATACCTCTCCTGCTGACTATGAAACCCAGGAGCTTGCCTGGTGGGACTCCGAGAGCATATTTGACTGGATTCAGCTTTAGATCATACTTGCGCAGTCGTTCAAAGAACTTTCTCATATCTCGAACATGATCACTCTGAGTTCGGGACTTAATGATTACATCATCCACACACACCTTTATCTCTTGATGCATCACGTCATGAAAAATGGCATTCATAGATCTCATATATGTTACACCGGCATTATTCAGTCCAAACGGCATGACACGGTAACAGTAGGTACCCCAGGGTATAGTGAAAGCTATCTTCTCGGCATCTTCTTTATCAATCAACACCTGGTGATATCCTGCATAAAAATCCACTATGGATTGTATCTCATATTTGGTGCAGTTATCAACAAGGATGTGGATGTTTGGCAAAGGGAAATTGTCTTCAGGACTCGCCCTATTCAAATCTCGGTAGTCTACACAAACCTGAGTTTTCTCGTCTTTCTTTGGCACTAGAAGTACGTTGGCCAGCCATGTGGTATATGGGACCACTTGGATTACCGCCGCCTGCAGCTGTATTGTGATTTCTTCTTTGATCTTATCATTGATATCCGTATTAAACTTTCTTTGCTTTTGATACACTAGAGGATAATCAGGATAAATTGGAAATTTATGCACCACTAGATCCACGCTCAGTCCTAACATGTCATCATACGACCAAGCAAACACATCTTTAAACTGAAACAAGAGTTGGATTGTTGCATCTCAAGTTTTCTCATCTGTGTGAATGTTTATTTTGGTTTTCCTTATTGCTTTGGCTGTTCCCAGATTAACTGGTTCAGTGTCATTCCGATTTGGCTTAGGTTGTTCTCAAATTTTCTCAATTCTAAGTTTATTTCCCTAAAAGTCTCTTCTTCATCATATTCCGGTTCTTGATTCATTATTTCACAGTTTGACAATGTGTTTGAGTCTGGGAATGAAGTCCATAGGCATGTCATGTTATTTAAAGCCGCATTATTATAACTGAAAAGAAAATATAAAAAGGGAAAATAACAAAAATCAGAAAGAATAAAGAGAAAAATAGACGATGAAATATTGATTTGATTTCATGGAAAGTTAATAAGGTTTACATTCAGGAATTTAAAAGATAAGAAACTAAAAGAAACATCTGAGTTACACCTTGAAATAACTCGGGATGAAAAAAAAGGTGTCAGGCTTAGTCTACCGGGACTCCCGCCTGATCGGGAATGGCTGTCACGACCCCAAACCCCGGTCGTGATGGCGCCCAACACATTGCTAGGCAAGCCCGACCATCTTATCCAATTAAACCAGCCAAGTATAATTAATACTGATTAATCGGCGTGATTAGCTTGTTTTCATAACAAATCAAGAAGTGTAGAACTGAAATACAAGAACACAGCCCCAACCAAATCGTGGTGTCACAAGTCTGAGCCTCTACAAATGAGATCTACTACAAAATCAAGTCTAACCAGAATGGAGACAACAAAATGATAAAAAGAAAGAGGTCGGGTACTGTGGACGTCGGCAGCTACCTCGAAGTCTCCACAGAATGGGGATAATAAAGCAGTTGCGATAGCTCAACTGCCCTCCTGAACCTGTATATCTGCACAAAAAGTGCAGGGGAGTGGGGTGAGTATATTTCAACTCAGTGAGTAACAATAATAAACAATAACTGAAAATAAGAACTCATGTACTATCACTAAACAGTTCTAAGGCAACCCCCACATGTTAATCATCACTATAATGAGTACTCTGATCTCCAGTCCACATCTATCTCATCTAGGTCCCACACTGACCACATCCTCGCTCGTACCACTACGGTATACGGCCATCTCAATATATGGAGACATATACATCTGTCTATAACATATAAATATTTCGGTATATATATGAATATGAATAAGTATAATGCTGTGCGCGCGCGCGCGCTCCGATACATATACTGCGGCGCGCGCGCGGCCCGCTCTAATACATATACCGCTGCGGCGCGCAGCCCGCTCCAATACATATACCGCTGCGGCGCGCAGCCCGCTCCAATACATATACCGCTGCGGCGCGCAGCCCGCTCCATTTAACGTCGACGGCGCTCACTGGGGGTGTATACAGACTTCGGAGGGGCTCCCTAGGCCCAAGCGCTATGATGCTGCGGCGTGCAGCCCGATCCACACATGTATTACTGCGGCGTGCAGTCCGATCCAATATATATATGTATATATATTTATACTGCTGCGGCGCGCAGCCCGATCCCATAATATATACAGCGCTCACTGAGAATGTGTGCAGACTCAGACTCCGAAGGGGCTCCTACAGCCCAAGCGCAATAATACTGCGGCGTGCAGTTCGTCCCACATGTATATTACATGTATATTACATGTATATTACTGCGGCGTGCAGTCCGATCCAATATATATACTGCTGCGGCGTGCAGCCCGATCCAATATAGGTATATATATATAATACTTCATAATGGGTCCTCGCCCCTATCCCAGTCAGTATATACTTGGCCTCTCAGGCCCAATATAATATATCACAGTGGGTCCTTGACCCTGTCTCAGTCAATATAGACTTGGCCTTTCAGGCCCAATATAACATCTCATAGTGGGTCTTTAACCCTATCTCATCTCAATCGGTATAGACTTGGCCTTTCAGGCCCGCTCAGCTAGAATAGGAAATTCCACCCTAGATAATCTCTCTCAATGTACACATCTAGTACGGGCTCATATTATACTATACAACTAGAGCTACGGATGAGTGTATGTTTCCAACACGATATAAGGGTCACCTAGCTCTATAGGTTCCCTAATGCCCTACAGATCGGCACAAGGCCCCAAACATGGCTATCAGCCCAATTGCACAGTTATAAACTTATTATCAGTCATAACACACAATATACTTTTAGTCGGGAAGGACTAAGTCCGAACCCCCAATCACAATGTCACCACGCCCGTCATAGAACGCGTGTCTCATCTCAATATAGCACTGTGAAGTCTCATAGTGGGTCTTTGACCCTGTCTCAGTCAATATAGACTTGGCCTTTCAGGCCCAATATAACATCTCATGCCCGCGACGCCTTAGCTCCTCGAACCGGCATCCACGCACGTCAAACTAGCCAAAATCAGTACAAATATATCAAAATAGGCTAATGGAACATAACCCAATCGAAAGAACTCGAAAAATATCAAAAATCACGAAATTGACAAAACCCGAGCCCCGGGCCCACATCTCGAAAAATTTCAAAATTTATATTTCCGGAATCCTCGTCTCGCCACGAGTCCGTACATACCAAATTCACAAAAATTGGAGTTCATTTGTCCCCTTAAATCATTATTTTTATCCAAGAGGGTTTTCTACCCTTTTCAACAAAAATTCTCAAATTAAACACTAAAACTTGCAATGGATTCGAGTTATATCACCAAAATTGAGTTAAGAACACTTACCCCATTGTTCTCTCCAAAATTCCCACGAAAAATCGCCATTTCCGAGCTCCAAATCATCAAAAATGGCAATATATTTTCGGACCTCAAATATATTCTGTCCGGCACTATTCACGGTTACTGGTCACGGCACTGTTCACGGACACTGTACACGGTACTGTTTACGGACACTGTTCACGGTACTATTCACGGACACTGTTCATGGATACTGTTCATGGACACTGTTCACAGCAGATTTTTCTGCATTTTCTGCCCATTTTCTAAGTCCGAAATTATTCCGAGACACCTCCGAAACACTCCCGATCCCTCGGGGCTCCAAACCAAATATGCACATTGACTCTAAAACATCACACAAACTCGCTCGAGTGATCAAATCACCGAAATAACATCAAAATCATCAATTTTCATCAAATCAAGGCCTAAGTTTCCAAAAACTTCCAAAAATACACTTTCGATCAAAAACCCGACCAAACGATGCCCGAATGACTTGAAAATTTGCAGACACATCCAAAATCACCTAACGAAGCTACTGCAACTGTCGGAATTCCATTCCGATTCCCGGATCAAAATATCTCCCATCGATTGGATTCCGCCAAAATTCCAACTTCGCCAAAATAGGCTAACTTCTTCACCGGACCTCCAAAATTACTTCCAATTGCGCTTCTAAGTCTTAAATCATCCCCCGAAACTAACCGAATCATCGGAATTCAGTTCCGAGCCCTCTAACTCATAAGTCAATGTTGGGTTGACTTTTCCAACTTAAGCTTTCCTTAAAGAGATTAATTGTCCTTTTTCCTACCAAAATCGATCCGAATTGACTCAAAGTTTGCACACAAGTCACATTCGACATTACGGACTTGTACCAACTTTCGGAATCGCATTCCGACCCCGATATCAAATTTTTCACTTCCGGTCGAATTTTCTCATAAACCTTCAAATTCCTATATTTAGCCAAATGACTTCAAAATGACCTCCGGACATCCGAATTCACTTCCGATCCCGTTCCCAACTCCAAAATCACCATACGGATCTATTCCCGGACTCGGAATCCCAAATGGACATCTATAACTCTAAAATGCCTTCCAACCCAAATTTATGAAATTTTTCTAAAATACTAACTTCCACCATATACGCCGAAATGCTCACGGTTTATCAAAAACCAAATCCGGACATACGCCCTAGTTCAAAATCATCATACGAGCATGGTGGAACTTTTAGATCCCAATTCCGAGGTCATTTACTCAAAATTCCAATCCTAGTTCATTTCTTCAACTTTCAACTTTCAAAATGAGAATTTCCATTTAGATTTGACTCCAAACTTCCTGAATTTTAATTCTGACCATACACACAAGTCAATATACCTGAGATGAAGTTGTTCATGGCCTCAATCTGTTGAATGACGCGTCGGGACTCAAAACGACCGGTCGGGTCATTACAATCTCCCCCACTTAAACATACGTTCGTCCTCGAACGTGCTGAGAACTACAATGATGTAGTCTGAAATAACTTGTTTAACACATCATGCACCTTCCCGTGCTACCACTACTTAGTTGAGCACATTAGCTATATAATTTTGTAGCTATAATTCTTTATTCAAGCGAATAAGCCATTAGGCCAAATTCCAACACTCTGAATTTCCTGCCAAGTCTGTTTCCATCATTCGACCACCATATCAACCTCCACACGTTGTACCCAAACATTAATGCATAACTTTGTTGAATTTACACTTCGCATAACTTTACTCATATGACCACAATAACATTCTTTATTACTACAGTTGCCTACAATACCCAAATACCGATGGAAACCTCTTATTAGTTGAAGTCTTATTCCAACACTTTCATATACTGCCAACGATAAATAAAACACGGTCTAACCCGTAACAATTCCTCAGATCCGCCATTTATGAAGCCATTTCTCTTTTGATGATATTACAACGGATTTTGGAGCCAAACCTCGATATTACCTTTCTATCTAGCTGAAATCATGTATGTTCGCACTCATTAATGACTCCAACGATCATTTCGATTATAACACACCACGGTGGTAATATGACACCTCCTCATCGGCCTAAGCCACGACAAGCAAAACACAGGCTCCAATAAGAAATGATCTGAACACACTCGAATCATGACAACAAACTCACATAAAGAGCTATAATTCAAATTCTTCAATACCATCACAACACATAATTGAGATCTCATCTCACATCATAGAATTAGAGTACCTGAATCCTCCTCGAAAGGTCATAACATCACGTGGCCTTGCCACAACTCATGATTCTATCCAAACACTATTACTCATGGAGCACCTCAAGTTGCAATGCTCAAAACGGTCAGCCACACACATATTTAGGTCTGAACTCAAGCAATCAATCACACACGCGGCGATACATTTAGTATATGCTATCGAATCTTGTATGGGCACAACCGATGTGTTATTCCCCGAGCGATACACAATACGGACTATTCCTCAGAAGAGAGAAAGTATTGTATACAAGGTACATATAGGAAGCTATATTTCCCACATCACACTGTTGCGGCGCGCAACCCGTTCCAATAGTATACCTGTGGCGGCGTGCCACCCGATCCAGATACCATACATGTGGCGGCGTGCCACCCGATCCAAATACTATACATGTGGCGGCGTGCCACCCGATCCATGCATAAATCTAGCAAAAGGGAATGCACATCGACTCAAATTGCTCATTGCAACAAACATGTATATATAGCCTCGAGCTCAGCCATATGAAACGCATCCGACAAAGTTCCTCAATACCGAAACTAAATCAATGGTAGATACTGCTACACCGACATCCGCCACGAAGGCCCAACTTACAAAGCAATACCTACCAGCCGTCCGCTGGCCCTAGGGTACATCTACCCTGCTGGAGCACGATTTGATGCGCTCTGCCACGCAGTTGTGACATTTCTCTGATATAGTCCATATCACATTAGTCTAGACAACCTGACTTATGACAACCAACCTGCAATCATATATCATTATTCAAATTCGTCATATCAAGTGACGAGATAGCCACTAGGGCTTCCAATTTCCAATAACCGCTACACTGTGCCGATACACACGATATACCACCGTTGCGTAGGCGGGTTACGAGAACTTCTAGTCTCCAACACATACATAACACAGGAATCACTATGCCTGATTCCGTACTTCACCGTACGATTACATAACGCACCTCAAGCATCCATTCATACCACGAAAGCCATTCATAAATTTCACTATGTCATCAACGACTCAATTATTACGGTCGATCCAACAAGAAAATACCACCATACCACTAGATATTATCAATTTACATTACCTTGTCCATTTGCACCATATACTCTACCGAAATACTAGTATAGCAGTACCATTCTCCTAAATCACCAGGAAGATTGATTCTCAGATTATCTGCAGCTGCCCACGCTGCTTGAGGATTTTAATGACTCCTCATATAATATTAATTGATCTCAAAACCTTGAACATGCCGTTATCAACTTTCCATAACACATCGCATATACCATACCATAATAAGACAACAGGGAAAATTCATATCCCTTTCCCTACGCCGCAAACATCAGCGCACTCAACTAGTCAAGGACTTTCATGATCCCATATTGAGAAAACTCATTACACATTTCGAGCTTTACATACCAACAGGAAATACACTCATTTTCAAACCACGGTAAAACACATCACAAACCCTTTCTCCCAATTACATTGCATAAGTTAAATTGCCAGGACCGAGTCCTTATACCCATACCGAGTTACACAACTACCAATACTCAAAAGCTTTATTGCACAATATCTGCGAGACTCATTACTTCAAACATATACTAGGAATTAATCGTATTCCTTATCATACCGTTTCGGTTTATTAACAAGTTGATCCATTTACCCAATTTCCTTTCTGATTCATCTTTAATTTCATATCAGTCTTTACTGTAGCACGACAATGCCTCAACCCTTTTTACCACACAAAACTCGTACACAAGACCACACGGTCTAAGGCTCACGGACCGCTGAATACTCTCTCAAATGTTTCCCAGAAGTACCACATTCTACCACACTTTATTTTGAAGAACTTTCTGCGATTTTGAATTTGTTATCATTACTTCCCAATACTACATAGAATCCCATCATTCACATAATATAACACAAGCCTTGATCTTTTCTAACGAAACCGCCATCTTTAGCCACATACACAATCTTAAGGCACCTGACTGTTACAAGCAAAATCTTGAACACTACAAAACCATTCTCGGGCATCATTCACCCTTATTCAGTTGTAATTCAACTGTCCTATTGAGTAGAACCACTCGTGTTTTGTTAGAACTCTGACATCGCAAAACATGATTACTTACAGGTACAATTCGCTATCTTTCTTTTCTATACACCGAACATTCCTTACCAACAGTAGTTCAAAACATCCTAGTATTTCTTCACATCTACGAAGCGCCATAACCTTGTCAGAATTTTCCCAACATACTTAAAGACAGTGCCCACATAGCACACAACCGTGCAATTAGTTATTTAATAGAAAACTCCCCAACTTGGCTCGGAGCCATACATCAAAGCACTTTTAGCCACTCATAGCATTCTTACTCAATTGATGCTCCAATGTTACAGGTGAGATTAAACTCGAGCTATTTACAAACTTTGCCGGAAACTCGAATCATCGGAAATCTTAACTCTTTTGCAATTCTCGTATTCATTCACACGCAATAGCTAAGCCCATTCCTTAGGCCACAACATCTTTTCTAAGTCTCAAATTTTTCAAAAATTTCGGTAGAGTTTCCTTTGTAAATTGGCCTATCCACCTGCCAGAGAATCACCAAACCATTCTAACAATACACCCAAAACTCAACAAGACGTCACAATGTATTTCAACAACATAAATCTCAATACTACATGAATTATATCATCAGCATTAGTACATGAACATGCGCTGCACCTGCTCAAATCATAACACATATACCTTTCACCATGATACACCTAGTACAACCAATTTGGTTTTCCTGCGTTTGAACTCATACTACCACACGTAAGGCACTTTATCTCCCATTATCAAACTGCCATTTGCACAATAAAGATCAATACTGATCGTATGAACTTCATAATACTGGCTCGCGAAATTAGTACCTTGGTGCGCAAGCCATAGACAAAGATCTGGCCTCAAGTCCTCCCGACTGGCCCAACATGAATTCACAGAGATTATATCTCGTCCCTCGATTGGGGAATCATAAGTCATCAAGGTAAATTATCACTAAGCACTCGAGTGCGCACATCAACGTGTAGAAGGAATTTCAAGAATCATACCTCAAACTGAATCAAGTACATACGATAAGAATTTCAAGAATTTGAAGCTTTCCTAAAAGGTTTGCAGCCTCCCGAGGATAAGTACAGGCGTCCCCGTACCGATCCACGAGACTCTACCAACCGGCTCATGACTCGCGAGACCTGTTAACCTAGGCTTTGATACCAACTTGTCACGACCCCAAACCCCGGTCGTGATGGCGCCCAACACATTGCTAGGCAAGCCCGACCATCTTATCCAATTAAACCAGCCAAGTATAATTAATACTGATTAATCGGCGTGATTAGCCTGTTTTCATAACAAATCAAGAAGTGTAGAACTGAAATACAAGAACACAGCCCCAACCAAATCGTGGTGTCACACGTCTGAGCCTCTACAAATGAGATCTACTACAAAATCAAGTCTAACCAGAATGGAGACAAAAAAATGATAAAAAAAAAGAGGTCAGGTACTGCAGACGCTGGCAGCTACCTCGAAGTCTCCACAGAATGGGGATAATAAAGCGGTTGCGATAGCTCAACTGCCCTCCTGAACCTGTATATCTGCACAAAAAGGGCAGGGGAGTGGGGTGAGTATATTTCAACTCGGTGAGTAACAATAATAAACAATAACAGAAAATAAGAACTCCTGTACCATCACTAAACAGTTCTAAGGCAACCCCCACAGGTTAGTCATCACTATAATGAGTACTCTGATCTCCAGTCCACATCTACCTCATCTAGGTCCCACGCTGACCACATCCTCGCTCGTACCACTACGGTATACAACCATCTCAATATATGGAGACATATACATCTGTCTATAACATATAAATATTTCAGTATATATATGAATATGAATAAGTATAATGCTGCGGCGCACAGCCCGCTCCAATACATATACCGCTGCGGCGCGCAGCCCGCTCCAATATATATACCGCTGCGGCGCGCAGCCCGCTCCATTTAACGTCGACGGCGCTCACTGGGGGTGTATACAGACTTCGGAAGGGCTCCGTAGGCCCAAGCGCTATGATATTGCGGCGTGCAACACGATCCACACAAATATTACTGCGGCGTGCAGTCCGATCTAATATATATATATGTATATATCTCTATACTGCTGCGGCGTGCACCGATCCCATAATATATACGGCGCTCACCTGAGAATGTGTGCGGACTCGGACTCCGAAGGGCTCCTACGCCCCAGCGCAATAATGCTGCGGCGTGCGGTCCTTCCCGCATGTATATTACTTGCGGCGTGCGATCGGATCATGAGCAAATCATGTCGATGCGTGCAGCTCGATCCAATATAGGTATATATATATAATACTTCATAATGGGTCCTCGACCCTATCCCAGTCAGTATATACTTGGCCTCTCAGGCCCAATATAATATATCACAGTGGGTCCTTGACCTTGTCTCAGTCAATATAGACTTGGCCTTTCAGGCCCAATATAACATCTCATAGTGGGTCTTTAACCCTATCTCATCTCAATCGGTATAGACTTGGCCTTTTAGGCCCGCTCAGCTAGAACAGGGAATTCCACCCTAGATAATCTCTCTCAATGTACACATCTAGTACGGGCTCATATTATACTATACAACTAGAGCTACGGCTGAGTGTATGTTTCCAACACGATATAAGGGTCACCTAGCTCTATAGGTTCCCTAATGCTCTACAGATCGGCACAAGGCCCCAAACATGGCTATCAGCCCAATTGCACAGTTATAAACTTATTATCAGTCATAACACACAGTATACTATTAGTCGGGAAGGACTAAGTCCGAACCCCCAATCACGATGTCACCACGCCCGTCATAGAACGCGTGTCTCATCTCAATATAGCACTGTGAAGTGCTAGTACGGGGTTTCAAACCCTCGGTACATTATTTACTACTACCACTCACCTCGAACCGGTAGAAGCTTCATGCCCGCGACGCCTTAGCTCCTCGAACCGGCATCCACGCACGTCAAACTAGCCAAAATCAGTTCAAATATATCAAAATAGGCTAATGGAACATAACCCAATCGAAAGAACTCGAAAAATATCAAAAATCACGAAATTGGCAAAACACGAGCCCCGGGCCCACATCTCGAAAAATTTCGAAATTTATATTTCCGGAATCCTCGTCTCGCCACGAGTTCGTACATACCAAATTCACAAAAATTGGAGTTCATTTGTCCCCTTAAATCACTATTTCTATCCAAGAGGGTTTTCTACCCTTTTCAACAAAACTTCTCAAATTAAACACTAAAACTTGCAATAGATTCGAGTTATATCACCAAAATTGAGTTAAGAACACTTACCACATTGTTCTCTCCAAAATTCCCACGAAAAATCGCCATTTCCGAGCTCCAAATCTTCAAAAAAGCAATATATTTTCGGACCTCAAATATATTATGTCCGACACTGTTCACGGTACTATTCACGGACACTGTTTCACGGGCACTGTTCATGGATACTGTTCATGGACACTGTTCACAGCATATTTTTCTGCATTTTCTGCCCATTTTCTAAGTCCGGAATTATTCCGAGACACCTCCGAAACACTCCCGAGCCCTCGGGGCTCCAAACCAAATATGCACATTGACTCTAAAACATCACACAAACTCGCTCGAGTGATCAAATGGCCGAAATAACATCAAAATCATCAATTTTCATCAAATCAAGGCCTAAGTTTCCAAAAACATCCAAAAATACACTTTTGATCAAAAACCCGACCAAACGATGCCCGAATGACCTGAAAATTTGCAGACATATCCAAAATCACCTAACGAAGCTACTGCAACTGTCGGAATTCCATTCCGACTCCCGGATCAAAATATCTCCCATCGATTGGATTCCGCCAAAATTCCAACTTCGCCAAAATAGGCTAACTTCTTCACCGGACCTCCAAAATTACTTCCAATTGCGCTTCTAAGTCTTAAATCATCCCCCGAAACTAACCGAATCATCGGAATTCAGTTCCGAACCCTCTAACTCGTAAGTCAACGTTGGGTTGACTTTTCCAACTTAAGCTTTCCTTAAAGAGATTAATTGTCCTTTTCCTACCAAAATCGATCCGAATTGACTCAAAGTTTGCACACAAGTCACATTCGACATTACGGACTTGTACCAAATTTCGGAATCGCATTATGACCCCGATATCAAAATTTTCACTTCCGGTCGAATTTTCTCATAAACCTTCAAATTCCTATATTTAGCCAAATGACTTCAAAATGACCTCCGGACATCCGAATTCACTTCCGATCGCTTTCCCAACTCCAAAATCACCATACGGATCTATTCCCAGACTCGGAATCCCAAATGGACATCTATAACTCTAAAATACCTTCCAACCCAAATTTATAAAATTTTTCTAAAATACTAACTTCCACCATATACGCTGAAATGCTCACGGTTTATCAAAAACCAAATCCGGACATACGCCCTAGTTCAAAATCATCATACGAGCATGCTGGAACTTTTAGATCCCAATTCCGAGGTCATTTACTCAAAATTCCAATCCTAGTTCATTTCTTCAACTTTAAGCTTTCAAAATGAGAATTTCCATTTAGATTTGACTCCAAACTTCATGAATTTTAATTCTGACCATACACACAAGTCAATACACCTGAGATGAAGTTGTTCATGGCCTCAATCTGCTGAATGACGCGTCGGGACTCAAAACGACCGGTCTGGTCATTACAATGGCGTAGCATTCCAGTTTTAGAGTTTAGCATCTGGTCAATATTGAGCACCTCAGCGGTGCTAGTATCCTCCCTTGAGTGAACCATGTTGGTTTCACATAGTATTTGTCTCATAGCTCCATATATATCTTCGATTTCCTCAGCCGTGAACACCTCATCATCCTCTTCTTCGCCATACATAGGCTTGACAAAAGTATCATAGAGATGTGGGAATGGTTGTGGTAGATCCCATCATTCCTTATTTCTTCCCTCTACCCATTTTCCATCGTCTAGGGTAGGGTGGAAGCCTATCCCGAAGAATTTTTCTATTGTGGGTAGAGTTACTACCTCGGATATTCCTTGTTAAGCTTTTCCGAACATTTTCCTGGTTTGAAACTGTGTCTAATCATCTCTTTAGCCACCATAACTGAAGCAATAAAAACGGATGGCTGGGGGCACGTATTTCCCTCCTTGTACTGATCTGCCACCACAATTTTAAAGGCTTGATAAACAATATTCTCACTTCCTTCCCTCGCCTCCAAGCATGGGATAGATGGGTCACGATAAATGGAATGCTCGTCTTCTCCATGGACCACAATTTCCTAATCTTCATACTCAAATTTCACCATTTGGTGGAGTATGGAGGGCACAGCTCATGCAACATAGATCCGGGGCCTTCCTAGAAGAAAATTGTAAGATGTATCCATGTCCAACACCAAGAAGGTTAAATCTATCGGGCCTATTATTAATATCAAATCTGTTTCACCGATGGTATCCCTCTTAATACCATCAAAATTTCTCATACAAACATTATTAGGACGAATCCTTAATGTCCGAATTTCCATTCTTTGCAGTGTGGAGAGTGGGCAGATGTCAACACCCGAGCCTCCATCCACCATGACTCACTTGACATAGTAACCTTCACATTGACAGTTAGATGCAAGGCTTTGTTGTGAGCTGCTCCCTCTGGAGGCAAATCATTTTTACTAAAAGAGAGTTGGTTGACAGCGATGAGTCTTTCTTCCATCCTTTTGAGCTGTTCGACTGAAGTTTCAATTTGCACATATGCCTCATTCAGAGATTCTATTAAGATCTTTTGATGTTCGGAGGATTTTGTCACTAATGATAGCAGGGACACCTATTTAGGATGTTTCCTCAATTGATCCACCATTTAATAATCAGGCATCTTTATTTTCTAAAAGAAGGCCTCTGCTTCCTCGGCACTCACGGGCTTCTTGGCTGGAAAGCGCTTTTGTGTGGCATTATTTACTTCATGTACATTTGAATACTTTTCAACGGAGACTTTTCCTGGAAGTTCTCTCGAGATTTCTTTGCCCTTGTATGTAACCACTGTTTGTTGATAGCTCTATGGCACAACAAAGTGGTCTGTCATTGGCTTCTGTGGTACCCGTCCAATAACCACTGGCTCATTCAGCTGAGGCGATTTAATTATCCCCCGTACCTTATAAGCTCCTTTTGGCATATACATTTGAGTTCCCCTTTTTGCTTCTAACTTCCTTAGAGCATTCACAACTAGTGGTGTTTCTTGGCAACCTAATGGAACGTAGAGAATCCCATTCTTAGGAGGTTCCATCTCTACTTTTGTTTCAGGTTTCTTCTCAGGCATAGTTTTGACACTTTTATTCTTCTTCTCCCCTGTCTCTTACTTCATGGGTTCCTTGGGCTTCCTTTCTGCATCGACAATAGCACTTATTGCTTTTAAGGATGGATCAAATTCTCTGTCTTCACAAATCATCCCGATTACTGGCCTGTTGTCGTTAGCGGGCAACAGATTGTAAGTCACATTCGGGGCTTCTTCATCCCTCAACACTACTTTTCCTTGTTATTTCAAATCTTCCACGACTTTCTTCAGAATCCAACAATTGTTAGTAATATGCCCCTCAACTCCTAAGTGATACGCACATCGGACGCCACGCTGATAGGATGATGATTTCGGGTTTTGCCTGTTCGGGGGTATAGGTTGCTGCAAATTTATCTGGACAAGCTTCAGGGATAGATTGGAGTAGGGTTCACCAATCGGTGTAAAGTTTTGTCATGTGGGTGTTTCCCGAGGATATAAGTTATTCTGTTGTGGTCGGGGATTATAATGGTTCTGGTGAGGAGGCTAGTTTCTTTGGAATGGAGGTTGATTTCTGTTAGCTTGTGGTTATGGTTGGCCGAAAGGTTGAGCATTCATGAACGCATAAGGTTGGAAGCATAAGCCATATCAGTGTGAGGATATTAGTGTTGAGGGGTTCTTTCAGAGAACACAGGTCTAGGAGCCCAATATCTTCGTCCCCTTTATGCTGCCATAACTGTTTCTTCTTTCTGTTAACATTTCGCCGTTCCTCCAGACCCGCCTTGGATGGCTTGGGAGGTTGCTCTGATGGCGAGTGGCTCAAGATTCTGCCCATTTTCAAATCATTTTCTACCATTTCCCCAACTTTGATCGCCTCTGCAAAAGGCTTTCCCATGGCGGACATTATATTCTGAAAGTAGTCCGCTTCCTGGGCCTGAAGGAAAACAATGACCATTTCTACCTCATCCAACGGAGGCCTCACTCTTGATGTGTGTTCGCGCCATTTAATAGCGTATTATTTGAAGCTTTCTGTGGGCTTCTTCTTCAAGTTTGCTAAGGAGTTCCTATGTGGCGCGATATCAATGTTGTATTGAATTTGCCTCACAATATCTCTAGCAATATCGTCCTAAATGTGCCAACTTGAGAAGTATTAGTCCATATACCATTCTGAAGCAATGTTGATTAATCTCTCTCTGAAATATGCCATCAACAATTCTTCCTTTCCACCGGCTCCCCGTAGCTGATTGTAATACTTCTTCAAGTGAGCAATGGGTTTGCCATACCCGTCATACTTTTCAAATTTTGGTGTTTTAAATCTTGATGGAAAATGTACATGCGGGAACATGCACAAGTCTGTATAGGAGACACTCTTTTGTCTGCTCAAGCCTTGCATATTTTTTAAGCTCTACTCGAGGCTTCTCATTCTCTTTGCCATCTCATCTTGCTTTGGGGCTTTGGGGATTTTGTCTTGCCCCGGTGTAAGATCATATGGCTGAGAGTCAGTATATTGAGGATAATAAGGAGGGTTAGCCTGAAAGATGGGATTTTTGAATGTGAAAACCAAGGGGTCGAAAGCGTGCTTCGATAGTGATGGTTGTGTTGTTGCGGAGCATGGTGGAGACGGGAAGATGTTGGGAGCTGTTCCAGATGGGAAAGCCTAGGGGTGAACCTCAGAAGGCATTCCTAGGAAGTGAGCAGTTATAGTAGGTTGTCCCAGCAGAGTTTTTGGGTGGCTGATGGGGACGGTAGTAGCACCTCCAGATCTAGGAAATAACTCCGGGAGTCCTGGGATGGTGCTTGGAGGTTCCTTCACATTGTTCCAAGCATCTCATATTTCTATGAGTCGCAGGCGCAATATCCGATTCTCTTCAGCTGTTAGGGACTCAGAGGCCGGGACCCCCGAGATGGGGATGTCTTGAGATATGGGAATTGTAGGCAGAGTCATATCTGTAGACATTTCTATGCTTCCTCTTGATCTGGTGAAGTATTGATGTGATGCCAGATTACCACAAACCAACCACCATTTCTAAAAACTAAGCTGGAATTGACAGCAATAACAGTTAATTTGAAACAAATAACAGATAGGGAGCCACATATTGAAGTGTGATGCACCTATACAGTTAAATGAATATCTATATTTTTGCTACGGTTGCATGCATCATCCCAGCTATCTTTTGTTCCCTTCGTTTGTCTTTCTCTTTTTTTTTCTCTCATTTTGTTTTTTGTTTTTTTTGTTTCATTTCTGCTTTTCTCTCTTATTTTGCATGGTTTTTCTCTCAATGCCTTATCTTCTTCCTTTGCACTTCATTTTCTTGTTTTTCCTTTTATCTACTTCCGTCATATTTCTCTTTTTTCGTAGGATTACGGTTGAATCTTATGTAGATTGCCTATGTATCATGGCCCCGCATGAATCAGACCAGGCATAGTTCTTACAAAATAAATATAAAATAGAAGCAAAATGTTTTCAAATTTTCAATTTTATTGATAGCAAATACTTTGATTACAAAGATCAAAACTGACAAATTAAAACAACATAACAGACTGTGATAAAAAGAAGAACTATAGTCTTTACCATCAACTATTCTATTTTCAACTGACAGACTCTTACAAAAAGAAAATACAGACTCAAACAACTGATAGACTCTAGTAGACTCAAACAACCGACAGACTCTATTAGAAAAGGAAATACAGACTTAAATGACCATCATGAATACATTAAAGCTCCTAGTGCCCGCGGGACATTGTTTGGTCTCAACACGGGCCTATATGCAAGATCACTTTGAAGTTATTCCAAGTCACTCATTATATGTTTAATGAATACCATCACCGATGCAAAAAAGGTGGTGCAAGTCATGTTCTAATGCACTTGGAATTTCCTAGTAATGTAGTGAGAAACGGTTAGGATTCTCTCTGATCCTGCCTTTTTCTTGAAGCAACCACCCTATCTGGTGGGCCCTAGCCTCTATAATCTGCTCGGCTACCTGGTTTTGTTCCTGGAGTCATTGCAGGTCTATTTCTAATTGTGCCAATGCTGTGTAGCAATGCTCTCTTTCAATCTTGAATTGTTTTGCCTGTTTGATCATTTTGTTCTCTCTGGCGATGACCCTTTTCTTTAATCTCGTGACCTCATTATCGTATTCTTTTTTCAATTGCTTAACCATGCGGGCTCGTTTTTTTGCATTTTTAACCAAATGTTTTCGAATCCGAGCTAATTCTCTTTCTTCTTTATTGAGGTCAAAACTGTAGTCATTCACTTTTTGCCTTAGATTTTGTTTTGGTTTTGCATCTTTGGCACTCCTGACGAGATAAATGGCTGCTATCTTCATCTTTTGATTTTGGGCTTGTAGGACTTCATTCTCTTTAGCCAATTTTTTCTTCTCACCCTCATCAGCTGTGGCTTGCACACTATTTTCGAACTAAAGGTCTTGGACCTGCTTTTTCAATTCTCCTATTTTGGCCCTGTATTCATTTTCTTTAGCTAACCAGGCCTACTGTTCTTGTGATGATTCGACAAAATCTCGGAGGTGAGGTATTTTGGCCGGCATCCCAAATGCAACATCCCTTCTATACCAGGCATGATACTCAGGTGACACTTCTCCTTTATATCGATCCCATACACAAGTATTTGCCACCAAGTATTGACATTCGCTCCAGACCTGGTGGACTGTTGCTTCAGAAAAATGGCCATCAGAACCAATCTCAACTACTTGGATACTAAGATCGTCATCCTTTGACACTACTTGGTATCACCTGGGATTCCTTAAAACCCGATACAGAGCATAAGGCTGAATGCTTTTAAGACCCATCAAGAGGAAGTGTGGCCTCGCTGCTGGCATATATATAATTTCATCGATAGGCAACCATCCAAACGTCTACTCTATTTGGCTGGCAGTGAGGGATCAAAAGTGCAATGTCCAGTCCGTGAATCCTTTAGGCATACTGACCCCCTTAATCCTTGTATAAAACTCCTCTATACAGGTTTCATCATAGACGCATAATTAAGGAACCAAGGACTATAGCACAGGTGTTCGGTCATCCATATTTGCAACAGTAGATTGCACCCCTCTAAGAAGTCTCCTCCGACTTTGCAGGCTGTAAGAGCGTGGAAGATTTCAGCTCATATCATGGGCTGCTTTTGGTTTGAGTGAGTAGAGTGCTGACGAAACCATCTATCTTTATGTCAATATTTCCATATTTCCTCGGGAATACCAAAATCTCCAAAAAGACCAACATAAAAGCAAAATATCTATGTTCTTCCCATTTTTGGCGGTTTCCTTTGCTATATATCTTATTTTCCGGGTTATTGAACCCTCCGGTGTGGCCATATCTATGGTATATGAAGTGTGGAATACAAAATCCATTTGCCAAGTCCATGTTGTGGACCATCCTGCTTATCTTCAGTGAGTCTAAGAATTTGTGCACGACCACATTTCTCGGGGCAACCAAGTACTTGTGTCTTAAAGGAACCTCTGCACTTCCGATATACCCGACTATTTTTTCTAAGGTCGGGGTGAGTTCAAAGTCTAAAAATGGAACACATTGTGCGCCGGGTCCCAACATGTAACTAATGCCCTTATGATGTCTCCCCGAGTAGTAATTTCCAACAAACCTGTAAGCCCTTTCAAATATTTTTTGACTTCATCTTGCCCTTCCCCTTCTAGATCGTTCCACCACATATGTAACTCCAAAGGGATTTTAGCACATTTATTTAAAGTAATTTAATGACTTATTTTGACTTAAAAATGAAAAGTGGCTATCTTTCAAAATTTTATTTAAGAAAACAAAGTCTCCGTTTTGCAGATACGGCCATCAGCACTTCCGGGAATGAGATTTTAAGGTTGTGCCTGCTAACCGGTTAAAATGACTCAGGGTGGCTGTTCTTGCAAAAACACCCTTCTAATGTCATTTTGGGGGACATTCGGCTTATTTTAAAACAAGAATGACATCACCGGACTTATTTGACGAAAATTAAAATTTTGGTATTTTTGGATATTATTGTAAAAGGGTGGTTGGACCCGATGAGGGTTGCCTACGTATGTCACATCCGGTGAGAATCAAACCATCGTAGTTCGGGCAGATTTGCCAAGAATAAATATTTGTTAAAACATCTCTTTTTTTCTATTTTTTTCTCTCTTTTGTTTTTCAAAAATCCGGCAGCATTTCAGTAATATTTGAGCATTGGTTTTTCAAAACAATCGGTTACCCTCACTTAGCCCTAACACTGCTATTTTCTTAATTATGTACAAGTCGGTCAACATGCAAATCCAAAGCAAATAAATGCACAAGTAGCACGTAAGATGTATTAGGATGGTCTATTCACTTCAGGTCACCTATCCTAGACAAACCCAACACAAATGTCCTACTAAGGATTTTCCATGAGGTAGAGTTATTCTAGGTTCAAAACATGGGTATATGTTCTAGACTATGTACCCGAGCAGACAACTCGAGTCGAGGAGGGGGCTACGAACTGGGAACCAAAAGGCCATCCAGCTTAGTAACTTGTCCGACATCTTTCTTCTTTTAAGGCATGACACTAACAAAATAGAGAGTCTCAACCAGTGAGCACATCCCCAAAGATAAGAAGAGAATGGTTTCGTAATAATTTTATATGGAGAATTCAGATAATATCAAAGCAGTAAAGCACTTAGCACATTTAGCATGAACATGTAGGAATATTAGACAAAGCCAACTATAATAATTATACTAAGTTCGAATTTTTGAACCCTGAATCAAAATTCTGGGTTCGTGTCCCCAGCATAGTCGCCAGAGCTGGCACACCTTCTTTTTTCACACACTACCCAGAAGGATAATGTATAATGGAGTTTTTTCCTTTAAAGTGACATTATTCGAAATGAGATTATTTATTCATTTATAGAGTTGCCACTTGGGATAGGATTGTCTTTTGGTGTCCCAAGTCACTGGTTTAACTTGAATCCCAAATCGAGGAAAAATTCGACTTCCCTTGTTGGAGTCTGCGAACCAGAAATTCTGAATAAGGAATTATATTGAACCGAGAGAAGGTGTTAGGCACCCCCGGATACCATGCTTCTAGCACGGTCGCTTAAATTATTATAATTCGCTAAAAATCTGATTTTAATACATATTTCCACTTATGTGCTTTTTAACTTTATAATGCTTTTATTATTATTATTTTAAGGTAAATTGCAACGTCGTAAAAATGTATCTCGAACCGAGTCACATAAATGCACCCGCGGTTTTTGACACATTTCGACTTCGTTAAGATTTGGATTTGGATCACATAAATGTGCACCCGAGTTTAGGAAAGTAATATTATTTAAGTAATGGGCCTAAAGCAACTAACGTATTATTAACTTTGTTGGAGGGCATGAAATTTGCTAAATGGCACGTCCCAAATTCTAAGTATTTTAATATAAGCATTTAAAGAGGACACCGCAATTTATGCATTTTGTTTGGCGAGGCTCGCCTAATTTTATTATTTAAAGGCCATCCTAGAGCAAACTATAATTTTCTATTGAATTTGTCTCTAAAGAGCCCTAGTTATTTGGCATTATGAAATTCGGGTTTCAAGTTCAAGTCCGGATTCAAACTAAAGGGAAAACCTCTTAATTTGAACCCGCTACCTAACTCAAAATCCCAAATTTATGATACAAGAGTGATCCCAACGTAGATTTCAACCTTCAGCACTTTGGTATTGAATTTTAAACTCATCCCAAGTAATAAAAAAATTAAATGATCATGTGGTCTGCTAACCGCCTGGGCCAAATGACCCTAGCCCAATTGGAGTGTAGGTAGGTCTAGATTGAACCTTGTGTTAGTGGTGTTAGTGTCCAAACAAATGTCATGGGCCATCAACCCTAGGCTTATGATCAAGCCCAAACAAATTATTAAAGTGATTTCAAATAGTTCGACTCCTTGATTAGGATAACAAGTGAAGGAGAATTTCAAATTCAAAGTAAATGTCCATTCTATTCTGATTTTCTTTTTTTATGTTCAAATCTACACAATCTACATAGACTGTAATGACCAGGCCGGTCGTTTTTTAAATTTACGCCTCGATTCCCAATTTAACTATTCCCCTAAGTTCATTTCTACTATTGTAGTTTGCCGGGAGGTTCGGTTCTAAAATTTGGAGTGTTTTGGCACACTTAGTCCCTAAATGAGAACTTTATAGTTGAAAAATGGTCCGTATTCAGAACAGTATTAAGACGACCTTGGAATGGAAATTCGATGGTTTCATTAGCTCCGTTAGGTGGTTTCGGGTTTGGGAGCGCATTTGGACTGTATTTTGGAGGTCTATATCTCAATTAGGCTTGAAATGCCGAAGTTTGAAATATTTGGAAATCCGATCGATAGGTGAGATTTTGATACGGAAGTCAGAATGGAATTCCGACAGTTGGAGTAGCTTCGTTAGGTCATTTTGGATATGTCTGCAAATTTTCAGGTCATCGGACATCGTTTGGACGGGTTTATGATAGCATGTAGGTTTCAGAAGTTTTGGATGAAACTTAGGCTTGAATTCGCTTTGATTTGGTGATTTCCGTGTTTAAGGGTGTATTTTTATTATCAGAACAAGTTCGTATTGTGTTTTGGAGTAGTTTGGTGGTTTTCGTTGGGGTCCTGGGGGCCTCGGGGTGTATCCGGGGGTCCAAACAGACCATTTTGGAGTTAAATAACACAGCTGAACTGCTGCAACTGCTGTCTCTGCCACTCTTTTACGCGATCGTGATGGTTCGCCCGCGATCGTGATGCCTTTTCAGTTGCTTCTTCGTGATCGCATGCCGTCCTACAGATTGTGGTGGTTTAAAACTCCTCTCTACGCGATCGCATTCTTAGTCACGCGTTCGCGTAAGGCAATCCCTGGACCTGTATAATTTCTTTATCGCGATCGCATCCATCTCTACGCGATCGCGATGCACTGGACCCTTCCTCTCCGCGTTCGCATCCTTAACATCGCGATCGCAATGAACAATCTATGGGCCCTCTCAAATTACTCTACGTGATCGCAATGAAGAATTACCTGGGCAGAAAGATTAAATCCCAAATTCGAGGGTTTCTTCATATTATCACATTTTGAATTCTAGAGCTCGGTTTTTGGCGATATTTGAAGGGATTTTCGCCTGGGTGATTTGGTTAAGTGTTTCTCACTTAGTTTTGATCAATTTCCACGAATCCCCTCTTAAATTTACCTTTTAAGTTCTGATTTTAATGTGAAATTGGGTGAAAGTGCATAGACCAAACTATTAGGTTATGAGGGAGAAATTGACCTCCGATTTGGGAGATTTTTATATGGTTAGACTCGTAAGAGTATGAGGGTTCTGAAAACATAAAAATATTTCAATTTTGAGTCGATGGATACAGGGGTATTTTGGTCATTTCCACCACTTTTGCGCCGTAGCTTTAATTTTATCATTGTAATTAGTTACTTGCGATGTTATTTACACTCTGTAATTGGTTTGACTAGATTCGGGCCACTCAAAGTCAGATACTCGTGGCAAGAGAGTCGTTTCTTAGCGGTTTTGTACCGGAATTGAGGTAAGTGACTTGTCTAACCTTGCGTGGGGGAACCTTCTCCCCTAGGATTAGTTAGAGAAGCATGATTAGATAGGATTATCTGTCTAAGTGCCTACTTGTCTTACTTGAACTTCCTGAAACTCGTTGATGCTGGTTTTGGTGTAAATTGCAGTTATTTATTACATATTTCTCTTTTTTTTTCCTCTTATTGATTGTGTTTGTGTTTGTGGACTGCTGGTTCAATTCCCGGATATCCAAGGGTTGCGGGTTCAATTCCTGCAGACCCGGAGTTGCTAAGATATGGACTGCGGGTTCAATTCCCAGATATCCTTAGTTATTGAGATACAGACTACGGGTTCAATTCCCGAAGATCCTGAGACATCGAGATGTTGAGATACGGACTGCGGGTTCAATTTCTGGAGAATCGAGGGCTGCGAGTTCGATCCCCGAAGACCCAGGGATACTGATGTATGGACTGCAGATTCGATTCCCGAAGATCCTGAGTTGATGAATATAGAGAGGTACTGCGGATTCAATTCCCGGAGATCCTGGACTAGTTGATTTATATTTTATTATGTTGGTTATTCTTGTTAGCTTAATTGTAGACGGTTGTAGTATTTACTTTATTGTGGTTAATTCAGTCTTATTATTATTTGAACTACTCGATATTAATATTATCACCATATTATTATTTCTCGGTAGGGCCCTGACCTTCCTCGTCACTGCTCCATCGACGTTAGGCTTGACACTTACTGAGTACCACCGTGGTGTACTCATACTATTCTTCTGCACACTTTTATTGTGCAGATCCAGATCAGATCAGGCACAGTTCAGGTGATCTAGGATCACTTCAGGAGACTTGAGGTATGATCTGCCAAGTCCGCGGATCCAGAGAGTCCCCTTCTGTTCTCATTAGTGATAGCAGTTATTTCCCTTATTCTCGTTGTATAGACATTCTTGATATATAGAGCCACAGTTGTACTTTTTCTTAGTCTGTGTTGCCCGTGGGTTTCCGGGTCTTGGTAGTATGTTGCCTAGTGGTATTTGGCAAAGTGTATGTGCCGAGCGACACTTATTACATTTCATTTACATTATTCCGCTGTTATTTTATCTTTATTTTCATGAAATTGTATATTCCGCATCGTGTTAGGCTTACCTAGTCGCGAAGATTGGGTGCCGTCATGACAGGTTCACGATTGGTGAACTAGGGTCGTGACAAGTTGGTATCAGAGCTCTAGGTTCATAGGAGTCACGTGACACAAAAAGGTTATTTAGAGTCTCGTTGATCGATACAGAGACGTCTGTATTTATCTACGAGAGGATACGTAACTATTTAGGAAACTTTTCTTTTCTTTTGGATTCCTTGTCATGCAATACTTTGACACCAAATCTGAATATATATATATATATATATATATATATATACACACTTCTGTTTTCTATTATCTCACAGATGGTGAGGACACGTGCTACTCATGAGGATCAGGCACACACACCCCCTGCCACCACCGCCAGAGGCCGGGGCCGTGGTAGAGGACAAGGACGCGCCCGAGGTGCAGCCACAACACCCGCGTGCGCTGCCGCTTAGGCACCACCGATGGTTCAGGTTGGAGCGCAAGCACCTGGTACACCGACTACAGCTGCTACTACTCCAACACTCCAGGAGACCCTGGACCAATTTATGAGCATGTATACTACTTTAGCTCGGGCGGGGTTGCTTCCACTCACTGCAGCTACATCTCAGGTCGGGGAAGAGGCCCAGACTCCCGCAGTCGTTACACCTGAGCAGCGGGTGCCCGTAGGGCAGGTTCTAGAGATTATTATTATGCCTCCTGCCGCCCCCGTACAACCCGGAGGTGGGCCAGCTGCCTCGGAGGATGAGCAATGTAGATTAGAGAGGTTCAAGAAATATGATCCTCTAGTGTTTAGTGGTTTGGCTACAGATGATACATTGGGCTTTCTGGAGGAGTGTCATCGTATCTTTCGTACTATGGGGATTGTGGAGACCAGCGGGGTTTCCTTCACTGTTTTTCAGGTTCGTGGGTCCGCTTATGATTGTTGGCGCATGTATGAGTTGGATAGTCCGGATGAGTCTGCCTCGTTGACTTGGACACAGTTTTCTGATATGTTTTTTAGGGAGTTTGTTCCCCAGAGCTTTAGGGACGCTTGGCGATCGGAGTTTCAGCGGTTGCGTCAGGGCTCTATGACAGTATCTTATGCTATCAGTTACACCGGTTGGCCAAACATGCACTGGCTTTGGTTGCCACGGTCCGGGAGAGAGTGCGAAGGTTTATTGAGAGTCTTATTCCCCCTATCCGGTCCAGCATGGCTAGGGAGCTAGAGATGGATGTGCCTTATCAGCAGGCGTTGAGCATTGCCAGGAGGATCGAGAGTATGCTTCCTAGAGAACGAGAAGAGAGGGAGGCCAAGAGGTCTTGTAAGTCGGGCCATTTCTCTGGTGCCCGTACTTCAGCAGCCGGTCATTTTGACAGGGGTTATTCCGGTCGTCCAGTTCATTCAGCATTGCCAGCAGCCGGTAGTACTCCAGCACTTCCAGACCCTCATGAGCCTTACTATGCTCCCACAGTTTTTAGTGCACCTCCTACACGGGGTACCTCCAAGGGTCAGTCCAGTAGAAGCGAGGTCGATCAGTCACAGCCACTGCGTCCTCCCAAGCTTGTTTTGAGTGCGGAGATACTCGCCATCTGATTAGGGAGTGCCCCAGGCGTAGGAGAGAAGCACCTCCACAGACTTCGCAGCCTCAGCGTGGTTCACAGGGCCAGCGGGCCATCATTCCAGCCCCAGTTGCCAATCCACCCGCCCAGCCAGCCAGGGGCGGGGATCGGGGTGCTAGAGGCCGCCCTCGAGAGAGGGGTCATGCCAGAATTTATGTTATTCCTGATCGCGCAGCAGCTGTTGCATCTGATTCTGTTATCACAGGTATTATCTTGGTCAGTCACAGAGAGGCATTGGTTCTATTTGTTCCTGGTTCTACTTTTTCATATGTGTCCTCTTATTTTGCTTCACATATGGGTGTGCCTCGGGATTCTTTGAGTGCCCCCGTTTATGTTTCTACTCCGGTGGGAGATTCTTTGGTTGTGGACCGGTGTGTATCGGTCATGTTTGGTCACTATTTGTGGTTTTGATACCATAGTTGATCTATTGTTGCTCGGTATGGTTGATTTTGATATTATTCTGGGCATGGACTGGTTGTCACCCTATTATGCTATTCTTGATTGTCACGCCAAGACCTTGACGCTGGCTATGCCAGGCATTCCACGTATTGAGTGTAGTGGCACTCTAGATCACACCCCCAGCCGTGTTATTTCCTTTCTCAAAGCTCAGCTTATGGTTGAGAAGGGGTGTGCTACTTATTTAGCTTATGTGAGGGATGTCAGTATTGAAAATCCTTATATTGATTCTGTTCCAGTAGTACGTGATTTCTCTTTTGTATTTTCAGCTGATCTTCAGGGCATGCCGCCCGATAGAGATATTGATTTTGGTATTGACTTAATGCCGGGCACTCAGCCCATTTCTATTCCTCTGTACCGCATGACTCCTCCTGAGTTGAAGGATCAGTTACAAGAGTTATTGGGTAAGGGTTTCATTCGATCCCAGTGTTTCGCCTTGGGGTGCTCCTGTATTGTTTGTGAAGAAAAAGGACGGTTCTATGCATATGTGTATTGACTATCGTCGGCTGAACAAGGTTACAGTGAAGAACCGGTATCCTTTGCCACGTATTGATGATTTATTTGACTAGCTACAGGGCGCACAGGTGTTCTCCAAGGTTGATTTGCGCTCTGGTTATCATCAGCTGAAGATTCGGGAGCCAGATATCCCGAAGACTGCCTTCAGGACTCGATATGGTCACTACGAGTTCCTCGTTATGTCTTTCGGGATGACTAATGCCCCAGCAACTTTTATTCATTTGATGCATAGTGTATTCAGGACATATCTGGACTCGTTCATGATTGTTTTCATTGATGATATTTTGGTATATTCCTGGAGTCGAGAAGAGCACGAGCAACACCTGAGGATAGTGCTTCAGATATTGAGAGAGAAGCAATTATATGCAAAGTTATCTAAATATGAATTTTTGCTGAGTTCAGTGGCATTTGTAGGCCACGTGGTGTCGAGCGAGGGTATTCGAGTGGATCCGAAAAAAGTGGAGGCCGTGCAGAGTTGGCCCAGACCCTCCTCAGCTACTGAGATTCGCAGCTTCCTTAGCTTGGCGAGTTATTACCATCGTTTTGTAGAAGGGTTCTCTTCAATCATAGCACTTATGACCAGGTTGACCCAAAAGGGTGCCCCTTTTCAGTGGACAGAGGAGTATGAGGCAAGCTTTCAGAAGCTCAAGACAGCTTTGACTTCGGCCCCTATCTTGATGTTGTCTACCTATTTGGGGTCCTATACGGTATATTGTGATGCCTCGTGAGTTGGACTCGGTGTAGTATTGATGCAGGATGATAGGGTGATTGCCTATGCATCCCGACAGTTGAAGGTACATGAAAAGAACTACCCTGTCCATGATCTTGAGCTAGCTGCCATTGTTCACGCCTTGAAGATTTGGCATCATTATTTGTATGGGGTTCCTTGTGAGATTTACACTAATCATCGGAGCTTGCAGCACTTGCTTAAGCAGAAGGACATGAACATGCGTCAGAGGAGATGGTTGGAGCTGTTGAAGGATTATGATATTACTATTCTCTATCACCTGGGCAAGGCCAACGTAGTTGCTGATGCCCTGAGTTGCCGGGCGGAAAGTTTGGGGTGTTGGGCATATCTACCAGCTTTGGAGAGGCCTATGGCAATGGATGTTCAGGATTTATCCAGGCAGTTTGTTAGACTGGATCTTTTGGAGCCCAGCCGGGTTTTGGCCTGTGTGGTTTCTCAGTCTTCTTTATTTGATCGCATGAGGGAACGTCAGTTCGACGAACCTCATTTGCTTGTCAGGATAGAGTTTGGTGTGGTAATGCTCGAGATGTTACCATTGGGGATGATGGAGTGATGGGGATGCAGAGGCGTATTTGTGTGCCCAATGTAGATGATCTTCGAGAGCTGATTCTAGCAGAGGCCCATAGCTCGCGGTATTCCATCCATCCGGGTGTCGCGAAGATGTATCAGGACTTGAGACAGCATTACTGGTGGAGGCGGATGAAGAAGGATATACTTGACTATGTTTCTAGGTGCCTCAACTGCCAGCAGGTGAAGTATGAGCATCAGCATCCGGGTGGGTTAATGCAGCAGATTGAGATCCTAGAGTGGAAATGGGAGCGCATCACCATGGACTTTGTATCTGGACTTCCACGGACTATAAGGAAGTTTGATTCCATTTGGGTCATTGTGGATCGGTTGACCAAGTCTGTCCATTTCATACCGGTGTGCACCACTTACTCCTCGGAGCGGCTGGCGGAGATCTACATTAGGGAGATAGTCCGGATGCATGGTATTCCAGTTTCTATCATTTCAGACAGAGGCACTCAGTTCACCTCACAGTTCTGGAGAGCCGTGCAGCAGGAGTTAGGCACTCGGGTGGAGCTGAGCATGGCATTTCACCTCCAGATGGATGGCCAGTCTGAGCGCACTATTCATATTTTGGAGGATATGCTCCGTGCGTGCGTGATTGAGTTTGGAGGTTCATAGGATCATTTCTTGCCACTGGCGGAGTTTACTTATAACAACAGCTATTAGTCCAGTATTCAGATGGCACCATATGAGGCCCTATATAGTAGGAGGTGCAGGTCTCCCGTGGGTTGGTTCGAGCCGGGCGAGGCCAGGCTGCTAGGTATTGAGATGGTCCAAGATGCAATGTACAAGGTCAAGGTGATTCAGGATAGACTCCATGCAGCTCAGTCTAGACAGAAGAGTTATGTAGACAAGAAGGTCCGCGATATAGATTTTATGGTTGGCGAGCGGGTTCTACTTCGGGACTCGCCCATGAAGGGCGTCATGAGGTTTTGGAAGAAGGGGAAACTGAGTCCTAGATTCATTGGCCCTTTTGAGACTTTGAGGCGTGTTGGGGAGGTTGCTTATGAGTTGGCCTTACCTCCCAACCTAGCCGGAGTCTATCTCGTATTTCATTTCGCTCGGGAGATACCATGGTGACCCATCGCACGTGTTGGATTTCACTTCTATTCAGCTAGACAATGATTTCTCTTATGTTGTGGAGCTAGTGGCCATCTGGACAAGCAAATCAGGAAGCTAAGGTCAAAGAATATCGCTTCAGTAAAGGTCCAGTGGTGGGGTCAACCGGCCGAGGGGACAGCTTGGGAGAACGAGCAGGATATGCGCAGCCAGTACCCTCTTCTCTTCACCACTCCAGGTATGTTTTCTGTGCTCGTTCGAGGACGAATGAATCTTTTAAGTGTGGGAATATGTAACGATCCGGCCGGTCATTTTTGAAATTTATGCCCCGATCCCCAATTTAACTGTTCCCCTAAGTTCATTTCTGCTATTGTAGTTTGCCGGGAGGTTTGGTTCTAGAATTTGGAGTGTTTTGGGACACTTAGTCCCTAAATGAGAGCTTTATTGTTGAAAAATGGCCCGTATTCGGAACAGTGTTAAGACGACATCGGAACGGAAATCCGATAGTTCCATTAGCTTTGTTAGGTGATTTCGGGATTGGGAGAATGTATTTTGGAGGTCTGTAGCTCAATTAGGATTGAAATGACAAAGTTTGAAATTTTTGGAAATCTGATCGATAGGTAAGATTTTGATCCGGAAGTCGGAATGGAATTCTGACAGTTGAAGTAGCTTTGTTAGGTGATTTTGGATACGTCTGCAAATTTTCAGGTCATTCGGACATCGTTTGGTCGGGTTTTTGATAGCATGTAGGTTTCAGATGTTTTGGATGAAACTTAGGCTTGAAATTCGCTTTGATTTGGTGATTTCCATGTCTAAGGGTGTGTTTTTATGATTGGGACTAGGTTGGTGGTTTTCATTGGGGTCCCGGGGGCCTCGGGGTGAATCCGGGGGTCCAAACGGACCATTTTGGAGTTAAATAACACAGCTGAACTGCTGCAACTGCTGTCTCTACCACTCTTCTACGCGATCGCGATGGTCCGCCGACAATCGCGATGCCTTGTCAGTTGCTTCTTCGCGATCGCATGTCATCCTATGCGATTGCAGTGGTTTAAAACTCCTCTCTACGCGATAGCATTCTTAGTCACGCGTTCACGTAAGGCAATCCAAGGACCTGGATAATTTCTTAATCGCGATCGCATCCATCTCTACGCGATCGTGATGCACTGGACCTTTCCTCTCCGCGTTCGCATCCTTAACATCGCGATCGTGATGAACAATCTCTGGGCCCTCTCAAATTACTCTACGCGATCGCGATACTCCCTACGCGATCGCGATGAAGAATTACCTGGGCATAATAATTAAATCCCAAATTCAAGTGTTTCTTCATATTATCACATTTTGACTTCTAGAGCTCGGTTTTTGGGGATTTTTGAAGGGATTTTCACCTGGATGATTTAGGTAAGTGTTTCGCACTCGATTTTGATCAATTTCCACGAATCCCCTCTTAAATTTACCTTTTAATTTCAATTTTTAATGTGAAATTGGGTGAAAGTTCATAGACCAAACTATTGGGTTTTGAGGGAGCAATTGACCTCCGATTTGGGAGATTGTTATATGGTTAGACTCGTGAGAGTACGAGGGTTCTAAAAATGCAAAATTATTTCAATTTCGAGCCGATGGCTACAGGGGTATTTTGGTCATTTTACCCACTTTCGCACCGTAGCTGCAATTTTATCATTGTAATTAGTTACTTGCGCTGTTATTTACACTGTGTAATTGGTTTGACTAGATTCGAGCGACTCGGAGTCGGATACTCATGGCAAGAGAGTCGTTTCTTAGCGGTTTTGTACCGGAATTGAGGTAAGTGACTTGTCTAACCTTGCGTGGGAGAACCTTCTTCCCTAGGATATTATGTGTTGATTTAAATGCCTTGTACGGGAAGTGACAGGCGTGTACATGCGCAGATTGTTGGAAAACCACCTTACTTGAACTGTTCAAATTGTGATATTCTTGTTACTTAAATTGATTAAATTGTGATATTTACCTGATATTAGTTAGAGAAGCATGATTCGATAGGATTATCAATCTAAGTGCCTACTTGTCTTACTTGAACTTCTTGGAACTTGTTGATGCTGGTTTTCATCTAAATTGTAGTTATTTATTACATACTTCTCTGTGTTTTTTCTCTTATTGATTGTGTTTGTGTTTGTGGACTGCTGGTTCAATTCCCGGAGATCCAAGGGCTGCGGGTTCGATTTCCGGAGACCCGGAGTTGCTGAGATACGGACTGCGGGTTCATTTCCCGGAGATCCTGAGTTATTGAGATACGGACTGCGGGTTCAATTCTCGGAGATCCTAAGACATCGAGATGTTGAGATACGGACGGCGGGTGGTTTGATTCCCGGAGACCCAGAGATACTAACGTATGGACTGCGGGTTCGATTCCCGGAGATCCTGAGTTGATGAATATAGAGAGGGACTACAGGTTCAATTCCCGGAGATGCTGGACCGGTTGATTTATATTTTGTTATGTTGGTTATTCTTGTTAGCTTAATTATAGACGGTTATAGTATTTACTTTATTGCAATTAATTCGGTCTTATTATTATTTGAACTGCTCGATATTATTATTATCACCATATTATAATTTTTGTTAGGGCCCTGACCTTCCTCGTCACTACTTCATCGAGGTTAGGCTTGGCACTTACTGAGTACTGTCGTGGTGTACTCATACTACTCTTCTGCACACTTTTGTTGTGCAGATCCAGGTACATCAGATCAGGCACAGTTCAGGTGATCTAGGAGCACTTCAGGAGACTTAAGGTATGATCTGCCACGTCCGCGGATCCGGAGAGTCCCCTTCTGTTCTCATTAGTGATAGAAGTTATTTCCGTTATTCTCGTTGTATAGACATTCTTTATGTATAGAGCCACAGTTGTACTCTTTCTTAGTCTGTGTTGCCCGTGGGTTTCCGGGTCTTGGTAGTATGTTTCCTAGTGGTGTTTGGAGAAGTGTATCTGCCGAGCGGCACTTATTACAGTTCATTTACATTATTCCGCTGTTATTTTATCTTTAATTTCATGAAATTGTATATTCGGAATCATGTTAGTCTTACCTAATCGCGAATATTGGGTGCCGTCATGACAGGTTCACGATTGGTAAATTAGGGTCGTGACATAGACGAAACCTTGTTAACATTTTACCGAATTTAACAATTGAATTTACACAATAAAAAGTCAGATGTGACATAGAAGTGTAACACAATCAACTGAATCTAAGGATGAATTTATAAATCGAAAATGCAGTTCTTATGAGCTAAAGAAGACTTGGCCTAAATTCAAAACACAAGCTAATCTAATAATCAGACTAACATTTACCATACTGTAGCTAATACTACAATTATAGCACTCATATAAGTCCAACATAGTTTAACAGTCCGATACAAGGGATCAAAAGGTACTGATAATCTAAGCTCTATTGTAAAAATCACAGCCTCATAATTCTACATAGTCTTTAGCTGAATATACAAAACAAAACACATTAACATGTTGAATCTAGCGAAGTGTGATACAAAACTAACAAGGAGGACAGATAAGCAAATGTTTCATTTCATTTCCAATACTTGAAGGCTACGAGAGATGTGCCTGGAATTAAACTTACAAGAAATAGAAGGAGTCAGCAGTATTTTAGGTGATTACCAGAATTAAACAATAGTTCATAGTTGTAGGAAAGCAACAACAATGAGTCTGGAGTCCCAGCAATGAAATACAAACTAGTAGACAGCCTAAAACTGACTTGAACAGACCAAATCTAACTTGAAATCAACCTAGGAAGTGTTTCAAACCCAAATCAACCAATTAACTTACCAAAAATAACTTGAACAGACCCAAACGAGCTTGGAATTGAATTCAGGAACACTCAGAACACTTCAGCAACCGGATCTCAAACTAGAAAATGCAAACAACCACTACAAGTTGAAATTAAAATCAAAATCTCAATAGAATAGTATTTTTTTTTTTTGAGTTTTCTACTGTATTTTCCTTTTGTTTTTTTTTTTGAAAGAGTTAAGATATAAAAGAAATTTTGAATTATAAGAGTTCATATTTTGACCTTCTTTGGATTTGAAATTCAAATTTGGAGGCTCAGATTTGCAAAAATTATTTTTTGGGGAAAACTTAGAAGCTCGGAATTTTGTGTAATTTTCAGAGTGTGAAAACTTGGAAAAGAAGGCAGGTACACTGCCTTTTATATGCAGAAGAGGGGGGGAAGCTTCTAGATTTCATCTACCAATTTTCCCCTCTTTTATATTTAGATTTTAATCATTAAACCTTCATTTTTTGACTTGCTTCTCAAGTTACTGCCCTAAGTTTCTAAAATTATAATTGAGTCCCTGTTTTAGACGATTCTAGGGTCTTCTAGTTTAACCTCCAACATTCTAACAAATTTTAAGTACCTAGGTTTCCCCTGGATTTGCTTTGAAATTAGTACCCTAACACTTCAAGCTCCTTTACCCTAGTTAAAGTTAACTATAGTTAATCAAGGAGTTGAATTATTCAGTTATATCCAATCATCTAAGCCTAATAATTACTCTAAAACAACCACTGAACTAAAGAAACATTACTAATCAAAATCATGTATCAAGAGAACTTAAATCAATTACTTAAACTAATTCGAAGAGTTACTGAACCAACTAATTACTGAGCAACTACTGATTCGAAACACAAAATCAAACTATTAAAAGCCTAATTAACCCTAATATAAAGAATTCAAATCACAACTAAACGAACAACTTATTACTATTAAAAGAAAAGCAAACATATCAAAACTAGAGGGAAACTAAAAGAAAATCTGACTAAACTAACAATTAAACGTTTGAACTAATCAAAATTAAACTAACATTCAAACATTTAACCTAACAGAAATAAAACAACAATAAAATCAATATTATACTAATGAAAAATCGGAAAATTTAAAGAGTTTACCGATTTTAAAATAAACGGCCCTAAACGAGGAACAATAGTTTTCATTACACACAATAACTAAAAGAAAATGAACAAAAATACACAAACAAAATTAAACCAGAAGACACACCAATTTTTAAACTTCGAGCAAAGACTAACTTTACCATTTCTGACCACGGGATGATATCAATCGACCATTCTTTGTCAAGAATAGTCGAATGATATCAGCTCGTAGTGAAACAGTGCCTAAGACTTGTAGAGAAGACATAGAAGAAACAATGTCCCCTAAATTCTGGATTTTAGATTCGAGATTTGAAAAGTTTGGGAACTTTTGAATGGAAGGGAGTGTGGATTAGTGATGTGGGGATAAATGCAAGCCTAGGGTACAAATTTTGTAGGGATTGGGGACGGCGTCGCCATGCACGGTGGTGGCGGCTCCTAGGGTTTCATATATTTGAGGCGTTTGGTTGGGATTCGAGGGCAAAGGTTTGGGGTCTTAGAAAGAGGAGAGGAAAGCAATTCTACGGTGAAAATTTGGGTGCAGTTGGAGCTCTACCGCCGCCATGGACGATTTCGGTGTCGGAGTTAGGGCGGAGCCGGTGGAGTTATGCAGGTACGAGGAAGATGATAATAGTCTCTGAAGTTTTCATACATTTTTATTTAAAATCCTTAACTGAACTTGAGCCGTTGGATAATACAATGGGACGAGTGAGATTGTGTTTAAACCTAAGGATATCAAAACGACATAGTATTAGCATGATACTACGTCGTTTGAGTGGTCTAGGGGCTGAAAATTGGAGCGGGTAATTCACAAATCTGGGCTGGGTAAAACTCAAGTGGATCTGAAAGATTTGGCCTCAATTTTAGCCAAAAATGGGTGGCGTGATGCTCTTATTTTAATTTTTTCCCAATTAAATCCATTTCTTTTATTTAATTCAAATCTTTTCAATTGAATTCTTTTTTTTTTTTTTTGAGTTTTGTTTTCTGTTAAAAAAATGACAAATTCTTGAATTAAGCTGAAATTAAATTAACTAATTTTCCTAAAACTAACTAAATCACAATTAAAGAATAAAAATTAAACAAAAATGTGAAATAACTATTTTTGTTATTTTCTTCTATTTTTTTATGTTGATTCACTAAAAAATGCTAAAATTTGAACCTAAATGCTATTTTGTATTTTTGAGTTTTATTAATAAAAATTCACAAATGAAAAAAATGAAAACAAAACACAAAATCATGCAACTAATTCCTAAATTTAAGCGTGACAAAAATCACGTGCTCTCACTCGATAAATTCCTTAAGACCGTTGGTATAGTGTGTTCAAAATCAGAAAAGTAAACAAACGTTTGTTCAATAAAAAAATGTACAATAATTCTGAGTCCACTAAATGCACAATGTGTCCTTAAGGATTTAATCCTCTCACTGTTGCCCAAGGTATACAGATTAATTCATCCCATGATAGAACAGAAACTATTCTGTGGTAGCGACACTTCAAATCACAAAACTCAACGAACTCAAAAAACTGAACAAATCACACTTAACACTTATGTTTATTTAAAAAATAATGCAACACGGTAGAAAAGAGGGGAGACGATTTCAGATTTTACATGTGTGAGTTTATGTCTAAAAAATGAATCAAAACCTCTAAATTTATAGACAAAGAAAGAGTGAGATAGAGAGCTACAATCCATTTCTCATTCACATCCTTTAATGAAAAAATGCAACAAAAACGACCCCCCACCTCCGGTACATGAGCTTCACCTTCTTCACCTACCGAGAACCAGCTTCAGCCGCCAGCGATTAAGCCCCAACTCGCCGGACTAATGAGCTTCAGCCGCGACAAACCGAACCAAACGACCCACAACAACAGCGCACCCTAAGCAGCAATACACGCACACCCACAGTCATGCCTATCATTTTTTTACTTTTCAGCGAGTATCGAGGCTTCCACGTCGAGGTTCAGGTTCCTTAGTTTCGTTGTTTCAGCTTGCCTATAATGGCTGTGGTATGTTTCTCAGATCTTCATTGATCCCCGTTGATGTAAAATATAGATCCAGATTTTAGTTTTAGATGGATTTATAATCACGATGTCAACTTTATTGCTGGTCTATTGATGTGTTAGTAATTTTGTACATTTTGGTTGTGAGTTTTGCTGTGTTTTTTTTAATAATTAGTAAACTTTATTTTGATAAGTTCTATGTTTGGCTTTGTTTAATAATTTTATTTGTATCTCTTGAGTATTAAGTTATTAGTTATTACTACTATGACTGCATCAATTGTAAGATCCAAGTGAAGGTTAATTATTTTGCTGAATTTTCCTTTTGACGATGCTAGTAAGCTGCTTGTATTCGTCTTCTTCGAAAAATGATTTTGCAATCGCTCAATTAAGTAGAGCCAACTTGGCTCTAGTGTTCTATCACTTTTCAGCTAATTTTCCAAAGAAATGTGTAATTTATTCGTTATTTTGAGGACTCGTTTACACTATGATTTGTAATTTTACGTTGTTTAGGTAGCTATGTCTTAGTTTTCCTTTAAATTGTTTTCATTAGTTTTATTTCGACTGTGATACATGTAGTCTTGGATTCTTGAACAAATATTTTTAATTGGGTAGATAAAAAAATAAGAGCTGTTTTTTTCTTGGCAAGGAAATATAATGGGCCATCTTGAACCATAAGGAATCTGGCAAAGTAATAGATCATGTTAGCTGCCCTTTGCCCCAATAATATCATGTTCATAAATTTGGCCTTACCACAATCTCAAAACTTAGAAGTAATTAATTCATGAACATCGTAGTTTTCTTTAGGTCCGATTTAGATTAGTATTGTGATTATGTACACGTTCGCGTAACATAATCGGACATTTAACTCTAAGAAAGACTCGAGGGATGCGTTGGCGCAACTTCAACCAAACTTTTCTTAATAAATCAATAAAAAGCATTATTGATCGTGGACACGTTCGCGTGACATGTCTTTTAATGTGCCAAAGGAAAAGAGTATACATACGCGTAACTCAATTCTTTAATTACGAATAATGAAGTGATTTAAAATCGGTAAAAAAATAATTGCACATACGTCTTAAGAATAAGTAGTTAAATAATTAAGCCAAGTATAAATTGCTAAGAGACCGTTCTAGAACCACGAAACCCGGGAATGCCTAACACCTTCTCCCGGATTAACAGAATTTCTTATCTAGAATTTCTGGTTCGCAATCTTTTTAAAAATAAAACTTTCTCGATTTGGGATTTAAAATAAAACGGTGACTTGGGTCACCAAATAAACTATCCCAAATAGCATCTCTGATAACTAAATAATTTCATTTCCTATAATATCACTTTAATTGGAAAAACTCCTTTACATACTCTCTCTCGAGGTATGTATAAAAAGAAGGTGTAACAGCTCTGGCGACTCTACTGGGGATTGAACCCAGAACTTCCGGTTCAGGGTTTAAGAACTCGAGCTAGTTAATGTTATTTTA
The DNA here is from genome assembly GCA_032618575.1 of Nicotiana noctiflora. NCBI lineage: Eukaryota > Viridiplantae > Streptophyta > Magnoliopsida > Solanales > Solanaceae > Nicotiana > Nicotiana noctiflora. The sequence continues at coordinate 60,884 of JASVEL010006622.1, read as the reverse complement.
TTTGGCTTTATTGTTAATATTACTGTATTTTGTGGATTAATATGCTAATTGTCATTTACTGCTTTGATATTTTTTGAATTATATTTAAATATCTTCTTACGCTCTCATTTAAGTCTTCTGAAAATGGTGCAAGAGTTCGCGCGGCCCATTTTTTCTGAAAAAATTATACCAGATAAGACGGGGTCGGGATAGCAACAAAGCCGGGCATATTTTCGTGCTCCCAGTACGTTTTCCCCTCCCCGACCCCAGTTGTAACCCAAGTCTAGTCCACAAACCCCAGGTTTTAAACCTAGAATAATGCAAACTCATGCTGGATCCCTAGTATGATTGATTATTGCATCACGTGCATTTGACTTTTGGGACTTAACACAAGGGTTGGATCCGTCTAGGACATGTGTACCCAAATTAAGGACCATCCACGTGCATCCTACGTGCTATGCGAATATTTAACTATTTCGGCATGTTGACCGGTTAGGGGAAAAAAATAAAGAGAAAAATCAAGAGTGAGGTAGGATAGAGAATTTACTCGGTTTCTATAAATCTCGACATTTGGAAATATCCCGAAACTCTACCGAACTTTTGAAAAAAGAAAAAGAAAAAGAGAAAGGGAAATGTATTTCAAAAATAGTGAGTCAAATATCATATTTTTACAACAAAACTGATCGAATTACGCGGGTCTGACTCTCACCGGATGTGAGATACGTAGGCAAACCTATTCGGTTCAGACAACAATTTCAAAAATTCAAAAACATTTTCTTTAGTTTCTTCTTTAGAAATATTTCCTTAGAAAACTCAAAAAAAAAAAAAAGAATGAAGATTTATTTTAAAATAATTTCCTTCTTTCTAATGTCTTTCATATGAAAAAAGAAAAATCAATAAAAATTAAATTCCAAACATACGGGTTTCCTTCATTTTGAAATATTTAAAAAAAAAAATTAATAATAAAAAAAATCAAAAATAAAAATCCAAAAAAAAAAATTCCTTAGTGTCGTTCTTTCATAAATTTCAAAAAAATAATTGAGTCCAAAAAATATTTTTACTTTTCTTTAGAAGTACTTTGTAAATAAACAAAAACTCAAAAATTCAAAACATTTTCTTAAAAGTCCCACTTTTAAAAATTAAGAGGCAACTTCCATAATGCAATAAAATATTTTCTTTTTTATTTAGAAAAAAAAAGAGAAAACAAAAGAAAATTTAAACAAAAATATTTTCTTTTTACTTCTAAATTTTATAAAGATCAAATCAAAAGCAAATGAATTTTTTTAGAAGTCTTGCTTTCAAAAAAAGCAAAGAAAAAACCAAAAAAAAAATATTAAAAAAACAATTCTTTTCTTCTTTTAAAGCGTTTCTCTCAAAAATTCCACAAAAAAGTTAGCTTATTTACTCTATTCTCGATCTTCCTAAACTACACAAGATCTTATTCATGCGAGGTCATGATACGTAGGCAATCCCCATCGGATTCGACCGCAGCTATAAAATTAGTTGTGTGATAAAATAAAAACAATTGAGTGAAAAAAAGGAAGAAAAAAGAAAACAAAACGAGTGACAAAAATAAAAGAGTGACAAAAAAAAAGAAAAAAGAAAAGAGAGTGCCAAAAAAGAAAAGAGCGACAAAAACGAGATGAAAAAAATTAAGAGTGATTAAAGAGAGGCAGAATTGAAGAAAAGAGGTACAAAGTGAAAAGGGCTAGTTAAGGCCAGGATGAAACTTGCAACCATTCCAACACACAGTCAAAACATTTAACTTTCAGGTGCATTGCATCCCAACGTGCGGTTTCCTATATGTTAAATGTTTCAAAACTAACAGGTTTGTTGGATGTGCAAATTAGACTGGTTTTGGTTATTTGGTGGGTGGTTTTGATGGTAGTCTAGCCTTCCCTCCTTTACAAAATCCGAGAGAGTGGATGGCCTCCACAGACAATCTATCAATCATCGGTCCAGAGGATAGCCTATCATCGACTATTCTGCATCTAAAATCAGCAGCTGCTGAAGAGAACCAGATGTTGTGCCTCCTGTGAGCACATGATTTTTGCACCAGGCAAATAATTCCAAAATTAAAATAAATATGTTTTTGAGTGCAATTACTTGCTTTGCTTGAAATTAGTTATATTTTTGTGTGTTTGAATAAGTAAGAAATTAGAAAAAATCAAAAAATAGTAGTAATTAATTTGTTAGTTTAGTTAATTAGAAAATTAGTAAAATAGCTTAAGTAGTAGAAATTAGGAAAAAATAGCAGAAAATTACCAAAAAATACTAGGAAATTAGAGTAGGTAGTAAATTAGGATTTATAATTTTTCATAAAAAGAAAAGAAAAAAAAAGTATAAAAGAAAATACATAAAAATCATTAATGGGAGGAAATACAATTATGTATATTATGAAGGTATACAAGACTGGGCCAATTGAAGTCCAGCGGTTTGGCCCAGTATATTGGCCCAAAGGGACGGCCCGCCTGGTCTTTTAATCATCTTGATCTCGGCCGTTCATTTGCATCATCCAACGGCTGAGATATTTGTTGGAATTAATTAGTTATTGAATTATGTGAGGCTGGATCTGAGCCGTCCGTTTGATTTAATCCAAGGGTCTAAGACTTGGCTTCATTAAGGCTCAAAACTACGTCGTTTTAGTAACGCTAGTAACAGCCGTTGATCTTCATCAAATCAACGGCCAGGATCACCTTAGCTTCGTCGCCTATATAAGGCTCTTGTCCGAAAATTGTTACCATTTTGCCAAAATCATAACCCTAGCCGCCCCTCACCCCTCTCTTCTCTCTCGTCTTCATCACGTCAAACCCTAGCTGGCCATGGCGGCCACCACCCTCCACGGTGGTCGCCGGCCCTTCTAATCCCCTCCTATCATCTTTTTCTTCTTCTGTTTCTTCTTCTCCATCAGAACCCCAAAAACAAACCCTTTCTTTTGAAATTCCGGTCACCGAAACTTCACCGGTGACCACCAAAGTATGAAGAACCACATGAAACCAATGCCGTTCTATTCCCCTTTACATGATCTATCCACCCATACCACTGGCTCCCCTCGAATGTCCCTTGAACTTCTCGAATATCCCGAAGAAGGTCGTCGGAACCCTAACTCCGGCGACCCCAAATTCAACCCCCAGTCAAGACCACATCTTTTACACCCCCAAAACACCCCTCTGCAATCAAAACTCAAAAAGGCTCCCCCTTTGAGCCTAAAAGAAAGACCAGAGGGAAAAGTGAAGAAAAAGAGATGTCTGAAAAAGAATAAAGAAAAAGGAAAACAAGAAGAAAGGCTAAGGAATCAGAGAGTGAAAAGAGTGAGGAAAAGAAAAGAATAGGAAGCTCGGGGGACCGGCCCCGCAAGCTAAGTCCCTCGCCCCTTTAGTTTTCTTTAGTTTATTAGGATATGTCTGTTATTTCTTACATGTTTTGATCCTGACTTCTATGATTTTTGTGTTCGCATGATAAGTATCGATTGTTCTTGTTGATATTCTGTTCCTTTTTCTTTTTGTTTATTTCATTTTTGTTTTAATATGCCCTGTGTATCCTTGCCTTGCATGTTCTGATTAATTTGTGTTTTATGTGTTAGTTGTAAGGCTATTCTTGGTTTTCTTTTGGTGATTCTGTTCTTATCTCGAGTTTGAGCTTCACATGCTAGTCTAAGACCCTTCTGCTTATCTTCTCATGCTGTGAGTCCTTGTTTATTTCTCTGTGGCCACCCTGATTCCTTAGCTTGTTCTATGTGTCCCTGTGTTCTTTTGGGCCTGTTAGTGATAGGACTTTATCTGTTATGTGCCTTGTTTTGATCACATGGCTTTTTGCTCTAAGATTGAGAAGTTCATCTTTTCTGTGTCATTTTAACTACTCTTGTTGCCTTTGATTGTAATAATTCATAGAACTGGGCTTCTTTCTAGCTTTCATGGTTTAGTTTTTCTACTGTTTCTCCACATCCTTCTTTTCTTCATCTCCATGTCCTTCCTTTCATCATCTTCATGTTATCTGTCATGCACTTTTCTATGATTTGGTTCTGGTTGATTATGTTCTCATCATTCCATAGTTTATTTCATATTTTTGGCATGTTGCTCTGGTAATTATCCATAAGATGTCTTAGCTTGCTCTTCTTAGTTTGTTAATAATAGGATTATGTTATTTGTCTCATGTCAATCCCATGCTAATCTGTTCTAAGATGTTTCCCTTTCACTGTTCCACCATGGTATCATTTTCTTCATCTTCATCTTGCCCTATCATATGCATACACAAGATTAGGATTAGTTCATAACCCTGTGTTTTACCTGTCCTGTTTGCTTAGCATGATCTTAAGGCCAATACTTGAAAGTAAATTCTGATTACCATTCTGTTGAAATCCATTGTTTTATGAGTCATGTTGACTGTTTCATGAGAATCTCTGCTTATATATGTAACTATGCCATGAACCTTAACAGTTTTAAAGTTCTTCAAACTTTCATATGACTTGAATTAGTAATAATTAGGTATGAATTGACATGAATTCACACTGCATCACATACAATCCAATAGAATGAGTTAGTTGACTAGAATTCAACCATATCTACTGTTCTCTCTGAATTTGAGTTGGTTAATGCATGTTTTTTGGATTATATGTGTTTCTGTATGCAATTCATGTTAAGAATGCTTAAGATTTGCTAGATTTGGCTTCTTATGAATGTCTGATTGATCATTTAGACCTTAGCTGGATTGGTTATAGCTGTTAGCATTAGGTTCTATGAAAATGGTTAGTTTTTAAATAGGACTAAAACTGAAAATCATAATTAGGCTATAAGTTTAATAATTGGCCTAAGAATGGTCAACCTTGCAAAGGGTTGACCAATTCTATAAGCCTAACACACAGCTCACTGTTAAACAGTGGCTGGTTGTGCAAAATGGCTGTGTCTGCAAATGCAGACTGGCCCAGGCTCTCTTTAGAGCCCTGAACAGCAAAGTGGCCAAACCTGTAAAGGTTTTGGGCCCAGCTGTTCAGTATATGGCTTTGATAGCCCAAGCTAAGTCTCAACTTGAGACTGGCTAGTTCTTAAATAGTTAAGCATAACAATAAAACAGGCTATGCCTGCAATTAGCTTTAATTAGGAATAAATTGGTCTTAATTGACTGGAATCAGTTTAAAAGTGGCTAAAATTGAAATAGATCTTAAAATAAACTGGCCAGCCCTTAAATACTAATGCCAGGGCTGGCTATTAGTTAAATAGGTTCAAAACAAGCTGAAATCTGCCCTAGGTAAGATGGTAAATCAGCAGTGCCCTTAGGGGCACAATTGGGAATTAAAAAGGTGAAATAGTGAATAGTTGGAACTTAAAAGGGTAATGGAGTCATTCATGCTCCTGATTTCTGCAATTTTGCAGAGATTTAGGGGTATAATGGTCTCCTAAAAATGGGAAATCTGTAAAAATCTTTAACCCTTAGGGATACACTAGTAAAAGGCCCCAAAAGGAATCTTTTAGAACCTTCCAGCACATGCTGGAAGGGTTTTGATAACTGAAATGGGGACTTAAGTGTAGAATTGGTAATTTTAGGAGGGGGAGAAGTGGGATAAAATCCCATAACTTTCTCCCCAAGTTTCAGCCTTAGGTTAACTATAAATACACCTTCAAAAGAGCTGAAGGGGGGGTTCCAACATTGAGCAATCTGAAATTTATACTTAGGCTAATTATTGAGAAGAAATACTAGGAAAAACATAGCAATTTAGCAGTAATCATTTCTGGAAATTTTGGGTGTGAGAGCTTGTGGTTTTAATCTGGTTTTTCTGGGTTTTTGCTCGATCATCTACTGGGTTATTCTCGTATTGCTGTTGCTGTGCTTTTGTGTTGCTGTGTTGCTGTGCCTCTTTCATCACTGTTGCATTGCTGCTGATCTTTGCTGTACCTGCTACTTGCTTTTACCCCTAGACTCATTGGTCTTCTTCTCTTTTGATCCAGGTATACCATTATTATCATTAAAGATGTAATGCCAAGTTGCTGAATAAAATGGAGCTTTAGATTTTGACTGCGTAGCCGAGTAGTATAGTTTCATTGTTGTTCTTTTCAGTTTGTAGTATATATGTATAACTGAAAAACAGAAACAAGAAACAATGTAATAGCTAGCAGTAGTGGTAGTATAGTAGTAGTATGATTTAGTACCTCACTTAGTTAATTAGGTAATAACATTAAAACATAAATTAACTAATAATGGTTTTAGAACTGGTAATCACTCACTCACAGTAGCTTCATCAATCACAATCACGTATTCGTCGTCCTTTAAGCATAGATAGTAAACGTTAGGTCAAGCAGTGATCATTTCATGATTAGGTCTAATAACCTGATAATAAAACGTGTCATAATAGAATCAGTAGTATAACTACGCATGAGTCTTTGAGTCATTCACCTGTAGATATTTAAGGTCGAACCATGAAACAATCAGATTGTATAATCATTGTGAATATAGTTAGTCTAAATTTGAGGATCAGAAATAAAAGCAGGCTATAGAAAGAGGTAACTGAATATTGAAGCAATTTAATTCGAACCATGTTTATAGTGTTAAAATGTTTAGCTAGAAATGTAATGATGTATATAGTCAATTAATTAGTCTAGATTCACAGTTAATTAGGTTAGTAATTCTTCAAGTTTTCCTGTAAATCACCTTCTCAGATTCAGTATTGACCTCAAACGCTAGTATAATAAGAAGCAGCATATTAGTCCTAATATATGAAAACCAGTAATTGATTTGTAATTGATATTTGATGAATTGATGTATTGATCTCTTTTACTGAATAAATAAAATGCCTTTTGTTTCAAATGTGTGTCTCTGTTCTTTTACTTCAATCACTGTAATTGCTATTTAGTTTAAGCCTAGTGTATATTATGGGCCCGAATCGCTATATCAAGTTGACCAAGCCAGCAAGAAGAAGTCGAAAAGCCTGGGCTTCGAGTACCCAAACAGTTCAAATGTATAAATGAAAAGAAGACTAGGCCCAATTAAACAACAAACTACACGGGCCTGGGATTATTCTAGTGTTAGAAATACGATTAAGGAAAGAACAAGTGTAGAAAACGTAGTTAAATACAAGTATTGAATCCTTTAATAAAAATTGGGACGAGCCTCGCCCGAATAACACCGGGGCCCCCATTTAGTAATGATATAATACAAATAGACCCGGGAAAGCTAATAGCCAATTCCATAGCTTCTCCCAAAAGACTTAAAAGCCGATATAGACTATATTTAGGCACGATTTAATATACCTTCCTATGAACGAGTGTGCACTTGGTGCGACTCAAATCCAAATCTCGGCAAAGCCAAAATACACCAAAAGTCATAGGCGTACTGGTTGCGGTATGACTCGAGGCGTATTTCCGCAATGTCGCAAATTCCTAAAAAATAATATTTAACGTAAAAGCACATCATGTTGTTAAAATCTATAACTGAGTCAAACAAAAGTCAAGAACGACAGTGGAGCGACCGTGCTAAAACCACGGAATCCGGGAGTGCCTAACACCTTCTCCCGGGTTAACAGAGTTCCTTATTCGGACCTCTGCTTCGCAGACATTTATAAGAGTCAAAATTCCTCGGATTCGGGATTAACCGGTGACTTGGGACACCATTGTCATTCCCAAGTGGCGACTATGATTAATCTCTAATAAAATCCCGAACCGATTGTCCTTAAATTGGGAAAAACTCCTTCCCTTACGTTATTTTATCCGTCTTCGGGTAATTGAGCGTCGGGGTATACCCTACAAGTGTATTTTTACACCTTACGCATGTTGGGGTAGTAAAAAGGGAGGTGTGACAGCTCTGGCGACTCCGCTGGGGATCCAACCCTGAATTTCGACTTCAGGGTTTAAGAACTCGAGCTCCTTAGAACTGCCGTTCGCGTTTTTATTTGACTTCATTATGTGATTTGAATAACATGCTATGTGCTTTATCGCTTTGATATTATGTGAACTGTATATAAAACTGTGCCGAAAACCTTTCTCTCTTCTCCCCCGGGGATGTGCTTACTGGTTGAGACTCCCCTTCCTGTTAAAGTCACCCTAAATTAAGAAAATAGAGGCCGGATAAGTTACAAAGCCGATTGACTCCGCGGGTCACCGGTACGTAGCCCCCTCCTCGATTCGAGTTATCCGCTCGGGTACACGGTCTAGCAATCCATGAAACCGTAAGATTTTTGAACATAGGTCTAGGACGATTATTTGCATCATGTCTGACTTAGGGGACTCAACACAGGGGTTGGGTCCGTCTAGGACAGGTGACCCGGTATTGAAAAGACGAGCATGCTATGTGTTGCATTTTATTGTCATTGATCGTTATGCGGACCGGCGAAAATCCCGAGATTGAAAAAATTGTTGAAAAGGAAAAAAGAGAGAGATGAAAATAATGATTTATAGAAAATAGGTATCCGGAAAATTTGAAAATTTGCAAAAAATAGGTGGAACATTTTTTGAAATTATTGGTCAAATAATATGACCGAACTACGCAGGTTTGATTCTCGCCATTAGGTGGGATACGTAGGCAACCCTTAAACGGGTCCAACCACACTTTTAGAAAAAGACCAAAAAGATTTTCTTTTCAAATAATCGAGGTGATTGCTATTTTTGGAAATGGCCGAATGTTCCGAAAGGACGACGGAAGGATGTTTTTGCAAAAATGGCCACTTCGAAAATTATTTTCCTTTTCTTTCATTCAAAAATTGAAAACTTGCATTGAAAAAGATTTTTCCTTTTCTAAATAAAATCACCTTAATAAATGTGCAGGACGAGCACGATGATGAACGAACAATTTTCCCTAAATAAAATCCCTTTGGAGTTGAGATTATGGTGGCAGGACATGGGATCCGATGGTCAAGACTGGGTCAAAAGGTACTTGAAAGGCCTTACGGGGTTACTCGAAATAGTTCCTCGAGGTGATGTGGTTAGAGCGTTGGTCACGTTTTGGGATTCGGCACACAACGTATTTCATTTCCCAGATTTTGAACTTACCCCAACTTTGGAGGAGATTGCCTTTTACATTGGAAAGACCGAGGTTCCGCTGAAAGGAAAATACCGGTATCTCCGAGGACGGTGACAGTACATCGCTTCCTCGACTCTTTGAAAATTGCCCGAAATGTTCATAATGAAGATCTGGCCGACGGGTTTTGTTCTTTAAGCTTCATCTACAATAGGTTTGGACACGTTGGAGATTTCAATGATCCTACCAACAGATTATGCTGTAAGTCCAACCGGGCGAAATGGGAAGAACACCGGAGGTTCGCATTTTTGGTGGCATTTCTTGGAGTTGTTGTATTCCCGAGGAAAGATGGACATATCAATATAAAAGTCGCCGGGGTAGCCAGCACACTGATAGTACAAGAAAACTGTACTCTGGGCCCGATGATTGTTGCGGATATCTATCGTGCTCTGACTGCGTGCAAAGCGGGGGCTAGCTTCTTCGAAGGGTGTAACTTGATCTTGCAAATCTGGCTAATTGAGCATTTGTGCCACCACCCTTCATTCTCGAGCTATGGTTCGGCCGATCGGACATGTTTGGAAGAGTTCAATGCGAGGGCAAAGGAAGTAAAGTTGCCAGAAGGAGTCCAAGGTTGGATCGTGTATCTTCGATCACTAACTGACGGTCAAATCGATTGGACGTATGATTGGTTACCTCTTGACGAGGTGATATACATGCCAACGGAGGGATCGCCGTTTTTGATCATGGGTTTGAAGAGTATACAACCCTATGCCCCGTACAGAGCCCTGCGACAGTTGGGTCGGTGTCAGATTATTCCAAGAGATGGGGATCTCAGTGTGCAAGCTGTGGAGATCGGTCCAGATGGGCAATTCCCGGAAGCAAAAATCCGGCAAATCTGGAACGAGTGCCAAAATTTGAAGATTGATACTTGTGTGCCGAATAGAGCAAATGGGGAGATATCACCTGGGTACTCCACATGGTACCGACGAGGGGTTGAACACGAACGTCTTTCAAAGAGACCTCACTTGCAAGACCTGATAGAGCAATCCGAGGAAAATCTGAAATGGGCGGCCAATGAGAAAGAATATAAGGCCAAAATCAGTTTGTTGGAAGATAAGGTGAGAAATCTTCATTTCGAAAGTGGCCTACAAGCAGCATCCGATGAAGGGGAAAAGAAACGAGCTGAAAAAAGAAAATGATATGTTGAAGGCTCAAATAGCTCAAATGAAAATTGCATCCGAGACCCCAGTTCGTTCAGCCCGAGATGAAAAGTTAATTGAGATTCTCCGGCGGAAAGTAAACGACTATAGCTTTGATTTGGACGTAGCTGAAAAAGAGTTAGTCAAGGCTCGGAAGCAAATGGACAAAGACGCCGAGGAAAGAGCCAAGTTGGTCCGGCAGCTACATGACAAGCACGATGTTGAAATAGCTCAGCTTAGAAAGAAAATAATCTCAGCCACAGTCAAAAGTAACAAGATCATCAAAGATCTTGAAGAAGAAAGAGAACACTGCTACACGACTATGGCGAGATTAGAATTGAAGCTACAACAAGTGCAAAAGGACAACCAACACACCTTGGATGCTCGCGCTCAACAAATAAGTCGGCTATTGCAAGAAAAAGGGGTCATCAGAGAAAAGATTGTTCGCATCGCCCAATATATCACTCGAAAGACTCAGCTTTGTGAAGATATGTCTCGGAGGACTTTTGTATCTGCAGTGAAGTTTTTTGTACAACAAGTCATGGCCGACCTGGATAGGCTTCAAAGGGGTTTAGCATATAGGCCCGCGGCAAGGCCGAACGATGCCTCGCGGGCACTAGGTGCATTAATGTACTCTTAGGTCATGCATCGTCTTTTATTTTATTTTTCTTTTTCTTAAACATCACTTTGTAATCAAGGTTTTGAATTATCAATGAGAAAACAAAGTGTTGTTACCAATTCTTTTACTTTATGTCATTTCTTTGTATCCGCTAGGCAAATAAATAGGAACGTAATTATGAAAACGACAAGAAAAAAAAAGAGAGAGAAAGAAAAAGCAAGGAAAAGAAGAGAAAGAGAAAAAAAGAAAAAGCAAGAAAAAGAAAAAGCAAAAGAGAAAAGAAAAGAAAAAGAAGAAAACAAAAGAAAAAAAGTAGCAGCGGCCGGGATGATGCATAACGATTCGAGGAAATGTATTTGCTTTTAAAATCGTTGCTAAGTCATTTATGCGCTAACAACTAACGAGTGTTGATGTTTGTGAGTCCGGATTTTCTAGGCAACTGGCATACTGGCTACCCACCCATACAACACCAGGTACAAAAAGATGACAAAGGCTGTGTCCCAGGAGATCGAGGCAACCATTGTAGACCCTGCTCACGAAGAAGAGATCGTGGATGTGGCGGGGATGAAAGAAGAAATGTACAAGTTAAGACAACAGATGGCTGAAATGTACCAGGCTTGGTCGAGAGGTCAACCACTACCAGCCTACCCTGCTAACCCTGCATATGTCCCTCCAGCCAATCCTAACCCTGAGCCACCAACAATGAACTCGTCCTCCACCTACCACGACTACCCTCACTACTATGCTTCCACCTCCCAAATGCCACCACCTCCAACCAAGCAAGCACCACCTCCTATACCACAAGTCGCTCCTGTATATGTGGCACCTCCGCCCACTGTTATCCACAAATCTTCTAGTGAACCAATATTCCATATCCAGGATCCTCACTACTACCCCCCGGAGCCTACTTTCAGACAACACGAGTCTCACGCTCCCATGATAGAAGCAAGTGCCGGACAGGAGGAGATGGCTCGGAAAGTGAAGAGTCTTGAGAATGCTTTCCGCAATATGCAAGGGCTGGGAGGGCAAGTAAGTGTAGCCTACAAAGACCTGTGTTTGTTCCCTGAGGTGCAGCTTCCTGCGGGATTTAAGTTGCCAAAGTTCGACATGTACAATGGACACGGGGATCCGGTAGCTCATCTAAGAGGATACTGTAGCAAGATGAGAGGCGCGGGAGGTAGAGATGAATTGTTGATGGCGTACTTCAGCCAAAGTTTGAGTGGATCAGCACTGGAATGGTATACCCGACAGGACCATACAAGATGGTTCGTTTGGGATGACTTAGCGCAAGCTTTCGCTAGTCACTTTCAGTACAATTTGGAGATCATACCCGACAGGTTATCCCTTACCAAGCTGGAGAAAAAGCCAGGAGAGAGCTTTAGAGAATACGGTTTTAGATGGAGGGAACGGGCCGCTAGAGTGGATCCACCAATGAAAGAAGGAGAGATGGTGGATTGTTTTCTGCAAGCTTTGGATCCAACATACTACGGCCATCTAGTGTCAGCAATTGGAAAAAGTTTCAACGAAGTTGTGAAAATGGGAAGTTTTGTAGAAGAGGGTTTGAAGACAAACAAAATTATGAGTTTTTCGGCTATCAAAGCCACCAATCAAGCTATACAGAGTGGAAGCGGAGGAGTGATGGGAAAGAAGAAGAAAGAAGAAGTATCAACCATTGAAAGTAGGTCATGGAGTCGCAACCCACCAAGACCCTATCGCCAACACCCACCAAGCCCATCAACCCCATATAATCCACCACCACCATCTTACCCGCCAAATCCCTACAATGCACCAAGCCCATATAACCCACCACCACCACCATACCCACCGACTGTGCCACATTACCATCACCCTCAAACCCAAGCTTATCCACCACCACCACCCCACGTGTGGAGAGCTCAAGCTCCACACAATGTGTACCATACCCAAAACACATACCCAACCCCTAAACCTTACCGAAACCAGAATAGACCCAGGCCGGACGCTGATTGGAGAAACAAAGCAAGAAAGACATTCACTCCTCTCGGAGAGTCATATACCAGTCTTTTCCACAGGTTGAAAGAATTGGGGATGTTGAGACCAATCGCGCCAAAAAATCCGAACCCACCCCCGAAAAATCTTGATTCTTCTGTCAGATGTGAATATTGTTCAGGAACATTGGGCCACGATACTGAGAAGTGTTGGCAATTAAAGAATGCCATTCAAGATCTTATCGATGAGAGGAGAATTGAGGTGCAGGCTTCCGAGGCCCCAAACATTACCCAGAATCCATTGCCAAATCACCACGAAACGAATATAATAGAACTGGTGCAGGGTGATGGCAATCAAAAACCATCTCAGGCCGTCATGATGATAAAGTCGAGTGACAAGTTAGAGAAAGAAATTGTGAAAGAGGAAGTAATTGTTGAGAAACCAAAGCCAGTAGTGATGGGAGGTTTAAAGGTGGTAGTTCCAGGTGCAAAGACGATCGTGACTGTGAAAGGAGCAAGTGCAGAGCCAGTAATCATAAAACCAGTAGTGCAAATGCCAGTGGTGAATACAAAGACTGTGCCTTGGAACTATAATAAGGTAACAATAGTTTACAAGGGAAAAGAGATTTCTGGTGAAATTAATGAAACGCATGGACTTACCCGATCTGGAAGGTGTTTTGCTCCAGAGGAACTGAGAAAGATGAAAACGGTAAAAGAAAGTCAACTGAAGAAGCCAGTGTCGGAGGAGGAAGCAGAAGAATTTCTTAAGAAAATGAAGTCACAAGAGTACTCGGTGGTTGAGCAGTTAAGAAAGACCCCGGCCCAAATTTCTTTGTTATCTTTGTTGATACATTCGGAAGAGCACCGGAAGGCTCTTATGAAGATTCTAAATGAGGCTCACGTTCCGGAGAAGATTTCAGTGTGCCACTTGGAGAAGATTACCAGCAAAATTTTCGAGTCTAACAGGATTACTTTCTCTGATAGGGAGCTGCCGGTGGAAGGAACTGAACACAATAAAGCATTGTACCTCACGGTAAAGAGTGAAGAGTCAGTTGTGACCGGGGTATTAATTGACAATGGATCGAGCGTGAACATCTGCCCGCTGTCAACTCTAGGGAAGCTGAACATTAGCCCGGATAGAATCCGGAGAAACAGTATCAATGTGAGAGGATTTGACGGCGGAGGTAAGATCACGTTGGGAGATATTATTTTGGAAGTGACCATAGGTCCCGTTGATTTTACGATGGAGTTCCAGGTGCTCGATATTGCCGTATCATATAACTTGCTGTTAGGTCGACCCTGGATTCATGCGGCCAAAGCGGTACCATCTTCTCTACACCAGATGGTCAAGTTTGAATGGGAGCAGCAAGAGATTGTTGTACACGGAGAGGAAAATGCTTGTAATGTGGTAGCACCTTTTGACGGTACCGATGGGGATCGGGGTCCTTGGGTCTACCAAGTGACGGATGTTGTTGAGGTGAATAGAGCTTGCTGAAGGAGAAAAGTTATCAACCCCGATGTTGGCACCAACTGCTGTAATGGTGGCCAGAGAAATGCTGAGAAACGGATTTGCACCGGGGAGGGGATTAGGCAAAACGCTGCAGGGAGTCACTCAACCAGTTCAGCTTCTGGAGAATAAAGGTACATTCGGCTTAGGGTTCAAATCCACCTTTGCCGATATCCAAAGAGCCTCTAAAGCCAAGAGAAACTAGACCTTGCCCAAACCCATACCCAAATTATCCGACATCTTTATTAGGCCTGGTACAAAATATCAACCATCTGCTGCAGCAAAGTGCATTGAGACCCGACTTGATGAAGAAATGCTTGGTTTTAAGAAAATGTTCTGGGAGGTGAATACGATTGAAGCAGGGGAAGGCACGAGCAGAATGGACGTGCAATTTGTGGGGCCTGAAGTCACATTGAACAATTGGGAAGCTACTCCTTTCCTTATCCGGAAGGAGTCTTGGTAGTTAGCTCAAAATTTCATCATTGCTTCCCCGAAAGTTGTTATTTTATAGTTTCCCCATTCCCCTCATGAAAAAAAATCAATCACCATGTATCCCGAACATTGTTCGTTTCTTTTATTAATGAAATGCAGTTTTTCCTTTTTTCTTCATTTTTGCCTTATTTTTCTTTATTTTTCCTTTTGTACAGTTTTGCATGTGTTGATTCCAATGCCATGTCATGCGTGAAGGATTCTAGACCCAGTTCCGACAATCACGCTACTATACAAGAAATCGAGGAAGATAGTGAAATAGAATGTGAGGATGAGGAAGCCCTGGAGGAAATAAGTAAGGACATGAAACAATACGAGGAAAAACCCAAACCGAATCTGAGTGATACGGAATCTGTAAATTTGGGGAGCGAAGATGATGTCCGAGAAACAAAGATTAGTGTGCATTTGGAGGCACCCCTCAGGGATGAATTGAAAAGGTTGTTACATGAATTTAAGGACATCTTTGCCTGGTCCTATGATGACATGCCCGGGCTTAGCACTGATCTAGTGGTACACAAGTTGCCTATCTACTCAGAATGCCGGCCAGTAAAACAAAAGCCGAGGAAATTCAAAACGGACATTAGCGTGAAGATAAAAGAAGAGGTGAATAAGCAGTTTGAGGCAAAGGTCATAAGAGTTACCAAATACCCCACTTGGTTGGCAAATGTTGTGCCGGTCCCGAAGAAAGACGGCAAAACCAGAGTGTGTGTAGACTATAGAGACCTCAACAAAGCCAGTCCAAAGGATAACTTCCCATTGCCAAACATTCACATATTGATCGACAATTGTGCCAAGCATGAAATCGGTTCGTTTGTGGACTGTTATGCAGGTTATCACCAGATCCTTATGGACAAAGAAGATGCTGAGAAAACTGCCTTCATTACACCTTGGGGAACGTACTGTTACGGAGTAATGCCGTTTGGATTGAAGAATGCCGGGGCAACTTACATGAGGGCAATGACCACAATGTTTCATGATATGATGCATCGGGAAATTGAAGTATATGTGGACGATGTCATCATAAAATCCAGAAAACAACCTGATCATGTGAAAGATTTGAGGAAGTTTTTCCAAAGACTCCGGAGGTACAATCTAAAGCTCAATCCGGCGAAGTGTGCTTTTGGAGTACCTTCAGGGAAACTACTGGGGTTTATTGTGAGTCGGCGAGGTATCGAACTGGATCCATCAAAGATCAAGGCTATTCAAAGTCTACCTCCGCCGAAGAACAAGAAGGAGGTCATGAGCTTATTAGGAAGGTTGAATTACATTAGTCGGTTCATTGCTCAATTGACATCAACATGCGAGCCGATCTTCAAGTTGTTAAAGAAAGATGCAGCAGTGAAATGGACCGACGAGTGTCAGGAAGCCTTTGACAAGATCAAAGAATATTTGGCCAATCCTCCGGTGTTAGTTCCTCCAGAACCAGGGCGACCTTTGATTTTGTATTTGACGGTGCTAGATAACTCTTTCGGTTGTGTACTGGGTCAACATGATGAGACAGGCAAGAAAGAACAAGCCATCTACTACCTCAGCAAAAAGTTTACATCCTACGAGGTGAAGTATACCCAATTGGAGAGAACTTGTTGTGCATTGATTTGGGTGGCTCAGAAGCTAAAGCATTATTTGTCAGCATACACTACGTACTTGATATCACGATTGGATCCTCTCAAGTATATATTTCAGAAGCCCATGCCTACGGGAAGACTGGCCAAATGGCAGATTCTGCTCACAGAATTTGACATTGTTTATGTAACTCGTACGGCAATGAAGGCACAAGCTATTGCAGACCATTTGGCCGAGAATCCGGTGGATGATAAATATGAGCCACTGAAAACATACTTCCCGGATGAAGAGGCAATGCTTGTCGAGGAGACGGAGCAAGAGGAAAGATCAGGATGGAAAATGTACTTTGACGGAGCTGTCAATAGTAGGGGCGTTGGTATCGGAGCGGTACTCATTTCAAGTACGGGTCAACACTATCCCGTTACAGCTCAGCTTCGATTTTTCTGTACCAACAATATGGCCGAATATGAGGCGTGCATCTTGGGATTAAGGATGGCAATTGACATGGGTATTCAAGAGATTTTGGTCATGGGTGACTCGGATCTCTTGGTACACCAAATTCAAGGGGAATGGGAGACACGAGATTTGAAATTGATACCATATCGGTATTGTTTGCACGAGTTGTCTCAAAGATTCCAGTCTATAGAATTCAAGCATATCCCGAGAATGCACAATGAGATTGCAGATGCTTTGGCCACATTGTCCTCTATGTTACATCATCCGGACAAGACATATATAGATCCGCTCCAGATCCAAGTCCGAGATCAGAATGCTTATTGCTTCGTTGTGGAAGAAGAGTCGGATGGAGAGCCGTGGTATCATGATATTAGAGAATACTTGAAAGCTGGCAAATACCCGGAGCAAGCCACCGGAGACCAGAAGAGAGCCATCAGGCGTCTAGCCAATGGATTTTTCTTTAGTGGAGGAGTGGTATACAAAAGAACACCGGATTTGGGTTTATTGCGGTGTGTAGATGCACAACAAGCAAATGAAATCATGATCGAAGTACATGCTGGAGTATGCGGACCCCACATGAGCGGCTATGTTTTAGCAAAGAAGATTTTGAGAGCGGGGTATTACTGGCTCACGATGGAGCGTGATTGTATCAGGTATGTAAAGAAATGCCATCAATGCCAGGTACATGGGGATCTGATCCACTCCCCGCCTTATGAGTTGCACACAATGTCGGCACCTTGGCCCTTTGTTGCTTGGGGCATGGATGTCATCGGCCCAATAGATCCGGCCGCTTCTAATGGGAACATGTTCATTCTAGTTGCAATTGATTATTTCACCAAGTGGGTTGAAGCTAAGACATTCAAGGCGGTGACGAAGAAAGCGGTGGTGGATTTTGTGCACGAGAATATTATATGCCGATTTGGAATCCCCAAAGTGATTATCACAGACAATGGAGCCAATTTAAACAGTCATCTCATGGCAGAAGTTTGTGAAAGGTTTAAGATCACGCACCGTAATTCCACACCTTACAGGCCAAAGGCAAATGGTGCGGTAGAAGCGGCAAATAAGAACATCAAGAAGATTCTCCGGAAAATGGTGGAGGGATCCAGGCAGTGGCATGAAAAGTTACCCTTTGCTCTCATGGGTTACCGCACGACGGTACGTACTTCTATCGGAACCACACCTTATACCCTGGTGTATGGAACAGAGGCCGTTATACCCGCAGAAATAGAAATACCGTCATTGCGAATTATAGCCGAATCCGAGATAGATGACGATGAATGGGTAAAGGCCCGGTTAGAACAGTTGAATTTGATTGATGAGAAGAGATTGGCCGCAGAGTCTGCCATGGACAGTTGTATCAGCGGAGAATGGCCAGAGCATATAATAAGAAGGTACGACCTCGAAAGTTTGAAGTTGGACAACTGGTATTGAGGCGTATCTTACCACATTGGGCAGAGGCAAAAGGCAAGTTTGCACCGAATTGGCAAGGACCATTTGTGGTATCACGGGTGTTGTCCAATGGAGCATTATATTTAACAGGATGTTGAAGGAAAGTGCGTAGAGACTGCTATCAATTCGGATGCGGTCAAAAGATACTATGTATGATTCCTTTTCAATTGTATGTTTTGTATTTTGTTGTGATTTTGGAATTGAAATGACGAAGGCATTTTATTCTCTATCCAAACACTTTATCCATTGATAACCCCTTTGAGCCTTAATGAATGAATTCTTTCATATCCCTCTCTCGGAATCGCTCTAGTGCAAATAAAATCGAAATTGCCAGAATGAAAAATGAAATGATGGGAAACTGAAATAAAAAAAAATGAAAAATGATGAAAAAACGATGAAAAAAAAAGAAAAAGAAAAGAAAAAGACAAAAATCGGGAAAAAGTCAAAAAGAAATCCATCTAACTTATGAAGTTGGATGAACTACGTCTGACTTGATCCCGAAAGGGTACGTAGGCAGCCTCTCTGAGGTTCAGTCACAATAAAGAAAAAATCCAAAAATTCCCCACATATTGAAACTGGGGCAGAAGTTATGTTTAATAATTCCGAGAGTTGTAAATATTTTTAACCCTCGTTGAAATTTTGAGCCTTTATATCTTTCTTTCTTAACCCGTCCAAAAGCCACGTTACAGTCCAAAGAAAGACCTTCTAATCAATTTTGAAATGATAACGAATACAACGAAGGAGGAGCGAAGTATAGGACAATACCCGTGGGAACAGAAAACAAAATACAAAAAGGAAAAATGAAAAATATAAAAAATGAGAGAGTCTCGTCAGTGAAAACCTTAGCCGGCACTATGAGGCGATTGTGAGGTTGAGAGAAATAAAATGAGAGAGTCTTATCAGTGAAAACCTTAATCGGCACTGTGAGATGATTGTGAGGTTGAGAAAATAAATGAGAGAGTCTTATTGGTGAAAACCTTTCGAGGCACCGTAAGGCGATCATCAGAAAAGAGAAAAGGCAACAAAAAAGAGTATCGGTTTGGGTCAAAGGCAATCCGGAGTCTGAATAACGAGAACTGGGTCAGAGTTTAAATACATGGCATGGTCGGCGGAATCAGCCAGCAAATACCCAGATAAGTTCTGTCATCTCTCCAAAATACCCTTACCTTTCTTTCATTTTTTCTGCATTTCATTGTTTACCCTTTTGAGAGCTAACTACCAGCTCCTGATAACGGAAGTTGAAACAACATTGGATCAGAAAGGATAGAAGATTGTGGAAAGGAATAAAGAAGCTTGGCAAACATGGCCAAAGGAAAAGAAAAACAAAACAAAAATAGAAAAATGAGAAAATACAAAAAGAGTCTGCAAGGGACAGGAATTTGAAAGCCATGCAACATGAGAAAGCAAAAAACAAAGGAAGCAATAAGAAGTGGGGACGGCGGATGCCAGTTGCCAGCAGTTTATATCTAATAAATTTTGTTTCATGCAGGAACAAACTGTCACTAATCACTTTAAAGTGAATGTGACCAATGTGGAAAATTTAAAATACCAAAAAGAGAAAGTATGCCGAATAAGTGGAGAAATTCACAGGCAAGAGATAATTGGTAAAAGAAAATACCAAAAAGAGGAAGGTAACATCTTTTAAAATCCACTCCCCAGTCCTCAGGCTACGGGAATATTTTCTGCATTTCGCATTGCACGTTTCAATTCTGTTAGGCGCCCACCTTCGAATACGGGAATATTTTCTGCATCGCATTGCACGTTTCAATTCTGTTAGGCGCCCACCTTCTAATACGGGAATATTTTCTGCATCGCATTGCACGTTTAAATTCAGTTAGGCGCCCACCTTCAAATACGGGAATATTTTCTGCATTCGCATTGCACGTTTCAATTCTGTTAGGCGCCCACCTTCAAATACGGGAATATTTTCTGCATTCGCATTGCACGTTTAAATTCTGTTAGGCGCCCACCTTCAAATACGGGAATATTTTCTGCATTCGCATTGCACGTTTAAATTCTGTTAGGCGCCCACCTTCAAATACGGGAATATTTTCTGCATTCGCATTGCACGTTTAAATTTCTGTTAGGCGCCCACCTTCAAATACGGGAATATTTTCTGCATTCGCATTGCACGTTTAATTTCTGTTAGGCGCCCACGCTTCAAATACGGGAATATTTTTTGCATTCGCGTTGCACGTTTAAATTTACGTTAGGCGCCCGCCTCTAATACGGGAATACTTTTGCATTTGCATTGCACGTTTAATTTACGGTAGGCGCCCACCTTCGAATACGGGAATATTTTTGCATTCGCATTGCACGTTTAATTTCTGTTAGGCGCCCACCTTCAAATACGGGAATATTTTTTGCACATCATGGTTTATACAGTTAAAAAGCCCACACTGGGGCAGAAAAAGAAAAAAAAGAGGTAGTTTGTTGTTTTGTTTTAAGCAGGTTCAGTTCGAGATCAAGAAAAACGAGAAAAATCAACAAAAAAGAGAGTCAGCATCAAGGAAAATCAACAAAAAAGGAAGATTCTGCATCACCGGAAAGGGAAGAAGAGCAAAAGCTAGATTAGGAACAATTGTAATTGTAGAATTTTAGCTTAGAATAGCTTCTTCATTTTACATTTTCCCCCGGTGTAATAAGGAGTAAGTCGGCAGGTCTCAACAGTGTCAATGCAACAGTGAGTCCGGTAGTTTTTAAAACTGCCAGACCTTCCCGAACTACACTGACCTGATTCCTGTTTAGCCCAGGATATGTAGGCAACCTCTAAAGCAGGGTGCGGTCAAAAGGTTTTCAAAAATGCTTTCACGGAATATGCCGATGTGCAAAAATCTCTCATTACTGCTCACTTATCTTTGCACTGAAACTCTTCGTGTTCCCGAGCAAAGAGGGGCAGTTGTGAGCACATGATTTTTGCACCAGGGCAAATAATTCCAAAATTAAAATAAATATGTTTTTGAGTGCAATTACTTGCTTTGCTTGAAATTAGTTATATTTTTGTGTGTTTGAATAAGTAAGAAATTAGAAAAAATCAAAAAATAGTAGTAATTAATTTGTTAGTTTAGTTAATTAGAAAATTAGTAAAATAGCTTAAGTAGTAGAAATTAGGAAAAAATAGCAGAAAATTACCAAAAAATACTAGGAAATTAGAGTAGGTAGTAAATTAGGATTTATACTTTTTCATAAAAAGAAAAGAAAAAAAAAAGTATAAAAGAAAATACATAAAAATCATTAATGGGAGGAAATACAATTATGTATATTATGAAGGTATACAAGACTGGGACAATTGAAGTCCAGTGGTTTGGCCCAGTATATTGGCCCAAAGGGACGGCCCGCCTGGTCTTTTAATCATCTTGATCTCGGCCGTTCATTTGCATCATCCAACGGCTGAGATATTTGTTGGAATTAATTAGTTATTGAATTATGTGAGGCTGGATCTGAGCCGTCCGTTTGATTTAATCCAAGGGTCTAAGATCTGGCTTCATTAAGGCTCAAAACTACGTCGTTTTAGTAACGCTAGTAACAGTCGTTGATCTTCATCAAATCAACGGCCAGGATCACCTTAGCTTCGTCGCCTATATAAGGCTCTTGTCCGAAAATTGTTACCATTTTGCCAAAATCATAACCCTAGCCGCCCCTCACCCCTCTCTTCTCTCTCGTCTTCATCACGTCAAACCCTAGCTGGCCATGGCGGCCACCACCCTCCACGGTGGTCGCCGGCCCTTCTAATCCCCTCCTATCATCTTTTTCTTCTTCTGTTTCTTCTTCTCTATCAGAACCCCAAAAACAAACCCTTTCTTTTGAAATTCCGGTCACCGGAACTTCACCGGTGACCACCAAAGTATGAAGAACCACATGAAACCAATGCCGTTCTATTCCCCTTTACATGATCTATCCACCCATACCACTGGCTCCCCTCGAATGTCCCTTGAACTTCTCGAATATCCCGAAGAAGGTCGTCGGAACCCTAACTCCGGCGACCCCAAATTCAACCCCCAGTCAAGACCACATCTTTTACACCCCCAAAACACCCCTCTGCAATCAAAACTCAAAAAGGCTCCCCCTTTGAGCCTAAAAGAAAGACCAGAGGGAAAAGTGAAGAAAAAGAGATGTCTGAAAAAGAATAAAGAAAAAGGAAAACAAGAAGAAAGGCTAAGGAATCAGAGAGTGAAAAGAGTGAGGAAAAGAAAAGAATAGGAAGCTCGGGGGACCGGCCCCGCAAGCTAAGTCCCTCGCCCCTTTAGTTTTCTTTAGTTTATTAGGATATGTCTGTTATTTCTTACATGTTTTGATCCTGACTTCTATGATTTTTGTGTTCGCATGATAAGTATCGATTGTTCTTGTTGATATTCTGTTCCTTTTTCTTTTTGTTTATTTCATTTTTGTTTTAATATGCCCTGTGTATCCTTGCCTTGCATGTTCTGATTAATTTGTGTTTTATGTGTTATTTGTAAGGCTATTCTTGGTTTTCTTTTGGTGATTCTGTTCTTATCTCGAGTTTGAGCTTCACATGCTAGTCTAGGACCCTTCTGCTTATCTTCTCATGCTGTGAGTCCTTGTTTATTTCTCTGTGGCCACCCTGATTCCTTAGCTTGTTCTATGTGTCCTTGTGTTCTTTTGGGCCTGTTAGTGATAGGACTTTATCTGTTATGTGCCTTGTTTTGATCACATGGCTTTTGCTCTAAGATTGAGAAGTTCATCTTTTCTGTGTCATTTTAACTACTCTTGTTGCCTTTGATTGTAATAATTCATAGAACTGGGCTTCTTTCTAGCTTTCATGGTTTAGTTTTTCTACTGTTTCTCCACATCCTTCTTTTCTTCATCTCCATGTCCTTCCTTTCATCATCTTCATGTTATCTGTCATGCACTTTTCTATGATTTGGTTCTGGTTGATTATGTTCTTATCATTCCATAGTTTATTTCATATTTTTGGCATGTTGCTCTGGTAATTATCCATAAGATGTCTTAGCTTGCTCTTCTTAGTTTGTTAATAATAGGATTCTGTTATTTGTCTCATGTCAATCCCATGCTAATCTGTTCTAAGATGTTTCCCTTTCACTGTTCCACCATGGTATCATTTTCTTCATCTTCATCTTGCCCTATCATATGCATACACAAGATTAGGATTAGTTCATAACCCTGTGTTTTACCTGTCCTGTTTGCTTAGCATGATCTTAAGGCCAATACTTGAAAGTAAATTCTGATTACCATTCTGTTGAAATCCATTGTTTTATGAGTCATGTTGACTGTTTCATGAGAATCTATGCTTATATATGTAACTATGCCATGAACCTTAACAGTTTTAAAGTTCTTCAAACTTTCATATGACTTGAATTAGTAATAATTAGGTATGAATTGACATGAATTCACATTGCATCACATACAATCCAATAGAATGAGTTAGTTGACTAGAATTCAACCATATCTACTGTTCTCTCTGAATTTGAGTTGGTTAATGCATGTTTTTTGGATCATATGTGTTTCTGTATGCAATTCATGTTAAGAATGCTTAAGATTTGCTAGATTTGGCTTCTTATGAATGTCTGATTGATCATTTAGACCTTAGCTGGATTGGTTATAGCTGTTAGCATTAGGTTCTATGAAAATGGTTAGTTTTTAAATAGGACTAAAACTGAAAATCATAATTAGGCTATAAGTTTAATAATTGGCCTAAGAATGGTCAACCTTGCAAAGGGTTGACCAATTCTATAAGCCCTAACACACAGCTCACTGTTAAACAGTGGCTGGTTGTGCAAAATGGCTGTGTCTGCAAATGCAGATTGGCCCAGGCTCTCTTTGGAGCCCTAAATAGCAAAGTGGCCAAACCTGTAAAGGTTTTGGGCCCAGCTATTCAGTATAAGGCTTTGATAGCCCAAGCTAAATCTCAACTTGAGACTGGCTAAGTTTTAAATAGGTTTCATAATAACAAAGCAGGCTATGCCTGCAATTAGCTTTAATTAGGAATAAATTGGTCTTAATTGACTGGAATCAGTTTAAAAGTGGCTAAAATTGAAATAGATCTTAAAATAAACTGGCCAGCCCTTAAATACTAATGCCAGGGCTGGCTATTAGTTAAATAGGTTCAAAACAAGCTGAAATCTGCCCTAGGTAAAATGGTAAATCAGCAGTACCCTTAGGGGCACAATTGGGAATTAAAAAGGTGAAATAGTGAATAGTTGGAACTTAAAAGGGTAATGGAGTCATTCATGCTCCTGATTTCTGCAATTTTGCAGAGATTTAGGGGTATAATGGTCTCCTAAAAATGGGAAATCTGTAAAAATCTCAAACCCTTAGGGATACATTGGTAAAAACCCATAAAAGGGAATCTTTAGAACCTTCCAGCACATGCTGGAAGGGTTTTGATAACTGGTTTTGGGGACTTAAGTGTAGAATTGGTAATTTTAGGAGGGGGAGAAGTGGGATAAAATCCCATAACTTTCTCCCCAAGTTTCAGCCTTAGGTTAACTATAAATACACCTTCAAAAGAGCTGAAGGGGGGGTTCCAACATTGAGCAATCTGAAATTTATACTTAGGCTAATTATTGAGAAGAAATACTAGGAAAAACATAGCAATTTAGCAGTATTCATTACTGGAAATTTCGGGTGTGAGAGCTTGTGGTTTTAATCTGGCTTTTTCTGGGTTTTTGCTCGATCATCTACTGGGTCATTCTCGTATTGCTATTGCTGTGCCTTTGTGTGTTGCTGTGTTGCTGTTGCTGTGCTTTCCTTCATTTCACTATTGCATTGCTGCTGATCTTTGCTGTACCTGCTACTTGCTTTTACCCCTAGACTCATTGGTCTTCTTCTCTTTTGATCCAGGTATACCATTCTTATCATTAAAGATGTAATGCCAAGTTGCTGAATAAAATGGAGCTTTAGATTTTGACTGCGTAGCCGAGTAGTATAGTTTCATTGTTGTTCTTTTCAGTTTGTAGTATATATGTATAACTGAAAAACAGAAACAAGAAACAATGTAATAGCTAGCAGTAGTGGTAGTATAGTAGTAGTATGATTTAGTACCTCACTTAGTTAATTAGGTAATAACATTAAAACATAAATTAACTAATAATGGTTTTAGAACTGGTAATCACTCACTCACAGTAGCTTCATCAATCACAATCACGTATTCGTCGTCCTTTAAGCATAGATAGTAAACGTTAGGTCAAGCAGTGATCATTTCATGATTAGGTCTAATAACCTGATAATAAAACGTGTCATAATAGAATCAGTAGTATAACTACGCATGAGTCTTTGAGTCATTCACCTGTAGATATTTAAGGTCGAACCATGAAACAATCAGATTGTATAATCATTGTGAATATAGTTAGTCTAAATTTGAGGATCAGAAATAAAAGCAGGCTATAGAAAGAGGTAACTGAATATTGAAGCAATTTAATTCGAACCATGTTTATAGTGTTAAAATGTTTAGCTAGAAATGTAATGATGTATATAGTCAATTAATTAGTCTAGATTCACAGTTAATTAGGTTAGTAATTCTTCAAGTTTTCCTGTAAATCACCTTCTCAGATTCAGTATTGACCTCAAACGCTAGTATAATAAGAAGCAGCATATTAGTCCTAATATATGAAAACCAGTAATTGATTTGTAACTGATATTTGATGAATTGATGTATTGATCTCTTTTACTGAATAAATAAAATGCCTTTTGTTTCAAACGTATGTCTCTGTTCTTTTACTTCAATCACTGTAATTGCTATTTAGTTTAAGCCTAGTGTATATTATGGGCCCGAATCGCTATATCAAGTTGACCAAGCCAGCAAGAAGAAGTCGAAAAGCCTGGGCTTCGAGTACCCAAACAGTTCAAATGTATAAATGAAAAGAAGACTAGGCCCAATTAAACAACAAACTACACGGGCCTGGGATTATTCTAGTGTTAGAAATACGATTAAGGAAAGAACAAGTGTAGAAAACGTAGTTAAATACAAGTATTGAATCCTTTAATAAAAATTGGGACGAGCCTCGCCCGAATAACACCGGGGCCCCCATTTAGTAATGATATAATACAAATAGACCCGGGAAAGCTAATAGCTAATTCCATAGCTTCTCCCAAAAGACTTAAAAGCCGATATAGACTATATTTAGGCACGATTTAATATACCTTCCTATGAACGAGTGTGCACTTGGTGCGACTCAAATCCAAATCTCGGCAAAGCCAAAATACACCAAAAGTCATAGGCGTACTGGTTGCGGTATGACTCGAGGCGTATTTCCGCAATGTCGCAAATTCCTAAAAAATAATATTTAACGTAAAAGCACATCATGTTGTTAAAATCTATAACTGAGTCAAACAAAAGTCAAGAACGACAGTGGAGCGACCGTGCTAAAACCACGGAATCCGGGAGTGCCTAACACCTTCTCCCGGGTTAACAGAGTTCCTTATCCGGACCTCTGCTTCGCAGACATTTAAGAGTCAAAATTCCTCGGATTCGGGATTAACCGGTGACTTGGGACACCATTGTCATTCCCAAGTGGCGACTATGATTAATCTCTAATAAAATCCCGAACCGATTGTCCTTAAATTGGAAAAACTCCTTCCCTTACGTTATTTTATCCGTCTTCGGGTAATTGAGCGTCGGGGTATACCCTACAAGTGTATTTTTACACCTTACGCATGTTGGGGTAGTAAAAAGGGAGGTGTGACACCTCCAGATATTGGAAATGTGGGATGCATAGTCTATTGGTAGGGAACCACCAAGCGCATTCCCTGGTTCACTGAATTGATCCCTAGGTTAGGACAGGTTACCAAAGTCCTTGTGCCTAACCTGCTTATCCCATGCGGGAACACTCCAATAGCCTCTAATGATCCTAGCATGCCTTTATGGTTCACCTCCAGGCACCAGCTGTAAAGTCACCGCTTGCAATGTTCACATTTCAGGGTCCATAGCTTCAGTCAGAAATAGCATATGTGACCCCATACTTTTTCACTCAACCTCCGCAACATGATCTCTCAGTGGGGCAAAACAAAGTTGTTAAAAATCTCGAGTAAGAGGAAATGGCTCAGAAGATGAAGAGCCTGGAACAAATCCTAAAAAATATGCAAGGTTTGGATGGCCAAAAGGGTGCACACTTTGACCTCTGTATGTTTTCCCATGTTCACTTACCAGCTGGCTTCAATATGCCAAAAATTGAAAAGTACAATGGGAATGGAGACCCTAACGCTCATCTGAAATGATACTGTAACTAGTTGAGGCATGTTGGAGGCAAAGAGGAGCTGCTAATGGCCTACTTTGGGGAAAGCCTCATCGGAATCGCTTCTGAGTGGTATACATATCAAGAAATTACTCATTGGCACGCGTGGGATGATATGGCCCGAGATTTCGTCCACCAATTCCAATATATTGTGGATATCGATCCCGATAGAAACTCCTTGTCCAATTTGAAAAATAAAACTACGGAAAGCTTCCGCGAATATGCTGTTAGATGGTGTGAGCAAGTTGCCAGGGTAAAGACTCCAATGGAAGAAATTGAGATGGTCACGGTCTTTCTATAGGCACAGGAGGATGACTACTTCTAGAACACAATGTCTGTTGTGGGTAAGCCATTTGCTGAGGTTATCAAAATTGGGGAAATGGTTGAAAACAATTTAAAAACGGGCCAAATCTTGAGTCATGTTGCTTTCAAGGTCACATCACAGGCTGCTTAGTATGGTTTAGAGGGTTTGCTGAACAGAAATGAGAGTGAAGAGGGAGCCATGATAGTTTCAAGCTCGAGGGGGCCCGCAGGTCACTAAGCCAATCATATGTGCCTCCTATCATCCCACCACTTTATTATCCCTTTCAAGATGATGCTTATGCCGCGGCACCGCCTCCCTATGCGGTGATGAGTGCGCAATCTTACACGTGGCCACAATATTATCCACAAAATCGAGCTCCACCTCTAAGAAATACCCATCCTTGTGAAGCTCCATATAATCCTCAACCAACTGATACCCAATACAATCCCCACCCAAGAGAGCTTTTCAAAAAGATTCAATTCATCCCTATTGGTGAATTGTATTCAAGCTTGTTCCAAAAGGTACTCAGTCTAGATCTATTGCAGCCAGTGACCCGAATCGGCCAAATGTCGAGTCCCCCTCGCACCTAGTTGATGCTAGATGTGAATACCACTCAGGAGCAATAGGACACAATATAAAGGACTATTGGACCCTCTAACGGGTAGTTTAAAATTTGATTGAAGCTGAAAGAATTGTTTTTAGGGAGGAAGAAGCTCCCGATGTGATGAACATATCTGTTACCTGCTCACAACAGTGGGCCAATAGTTGGAATGATTTGTGAAGATAAGGAATTGATCTAGCACAGAAGGCCATCGCAGCCATTGCCGAAACAGAAGAAAAGCTGAAAAATGATCGTCAAGCCTAAAAGTTCTTCGTTAGACGAGAGCCTTAGTAGCTAGTCTTGCTATCCTTTCTGCCTCCTTATTATCTCAGGGTGTAATCCAGATATTTTACTTTATTGTCTTACTTTTCGATGTAACCCTTGAATTAAAAAAATTAAAATCCAAAAAAAAAATCAAATGAAATTAATATTTCATTATCTAGGAATGTCTCTTTCTTAATCTAGTCATTTTCTTTTTCTCTCTTCATTTCTTTTAAATGTGGATTTCAATAACAAGACATGCATGAAGACTTCATGCCTAGATCTCGAAAAGTTGTCATACTTTGAAATAATGAATCAAGACTCAGAATGCAAAGAATATAAGTTTGAGGAAATACAACAAAGAACTAGAACAACTAAAGGAAAATTTGTTCCATATTGGGAAGGTCCATATATTGCAACAAGAGCACTGTCAAAAGAGTGTGTTGTAGTTGGGACACATCGAAAATATATCCCAGAAACAACTGCCAATTCAAATGCATCCCAAAGGTACTCTGATTGATCCTCCACACGTAGAATTAATCTTCTTCGGTTGGGACGACGAAGGCTTTGGTTCTTGCTACCCAAACAATATCAACCCTTTGAGCCGGTTCCCATTCTTTGATTACCCTCTTTGGAACCTGAAAGTATCATTGAAAAAATAAATAAAGAAAAGAAAGATATAAAGAGGGGAAGAAAAGAGAAATAAAATTAACTGAAAAAAATTAGAGAAGTGGAAAATGAGTGAAAAAAAGAGAAAACAAAATAAATAGATAACACAAAACAAAACAGAAAAATAAAAGCAAAAAAGAAAAATAAAAGAATATCAAAATAATGTTTTCCTGAACTACGTTCGACTTGATTCTGAAAGGATACGTAGGCAGCCTCTCGCTTGTGTTCAATCACACCAAAATAAAAATCCACATTCCCCTCCAATGTTGAAACAAGGGAAAAAGTTATAGTGGTTAAGCGACGGTTCACCAGAAAAGTTCCAAAGTTGTAATTCCATCCAAACTCTTTTTACCCAAAATCCTGTTCAAATCCTTCTGATCAATCGATGAGAATGTTCAAGGATTGGAGAATGCATCTACTTGAATCCGGTGCAGTTAAAATGAGAAATAAAATGAGAGAGTTTTATTGGTGAAAACCCACATGGGCATCATAAGGAGAGGGTAACTCGAGAAAGTAAAAACGAGATAGTCTTGTTAGTGAAAACTCGCAAAGAGAACTATAAGGCGATGGTGACAAGAGAGAGGCCAGCTCATGAAAACCCGCAAAGGGCACCCTTATTGAAAAGAGGATCTTCACAGCCATCGGCATCGACAAAATCCTGGCAAGGTTTCTCGAATTTTGAAGCAAAAATTGTGAGGAATTTCTGAGAGTCGGACGGTTTACACAGATCAAACATCCAGTCCAAGGCATTTCATGTTTATTGAAGTCTTCATGTACTCCTGATAAGTCCTTCTTTCCGTTTCCCGAAAGAGACACCTCTTGTTTAAATTCATTGTCCAGTCCATTATTTATTTATTTTGAATCCCTTTCGGTCTAACTCTGTTCCGGAACTGAGATAAAGAACGGATGGCAAGTACAAGGCTTTTGTTTGACATGAGCTAATATGCAAAAAGGCACCCAACCTCTTCAGGGGCATCAAGTCGACCCCGACTAGCCACGGGGGCTAATGCTTTGAAATCAAAACCCTTGGAAGGAGAGAATCAAATTTAAGTGCCTATAAAGGCAAATGAAGCTGAAAAGATTGAGTCTCACTTAGCTAACCGTCTCATCAAAGGTTAGAAAAGCAAAGAAGCCTCAAATGCTTTGAAATTGAAGTCAAAAAACTGAAAGGCCTACGAAAGCAAAATAAAATTAAAAATAGTTAAGTCCCCCGCGACTAGTCGTTGAAGCAATGTTTGAGGAGTCAAAAGTTCCTCAATGTTATGAAGAAAAGAAAATAAAGGAAAAGTAAAAGAAAAAAGAGAATCGGAAAGGAAAGTCCTAGGAAAGAAAAATAAAGTTGAAAGTTGAGTTACACAGACCAACCATCATGACAAAGTCTGGAAAAATCTGACGATCTCTAGGGCCTGAAATGAATCGATCCTCAGGGAGCAAATAACTGTGGTTGAGATCTTCATAAAAAGGCTAGGCCGTAATGAAGTGATCAAAACCAAACAAGGCCATAAAATAAACTACCATTTCAAACTAACAATTGTTCTTTGTTTGAAAACAGGAAACAACTTCAATTAAAAGCAACCTTGCAAGATGCAGGTGCAACCAAAAAAAACTGCGCATGGGCAAGAAATAACACTGCATAAATAATCAATCCAAAAAGAAAGTCTCCTTCAAACTATTTCTTGCATTTTTACTCATTTATTTAAACTAAAAAAAATTGAATGAAGAATGATGAAAAAAAAGAAGAAGAAAAATTCTAAATCGTGGAGCGTAGGGCCTCCAATCTCTAGCTACATCCTTTTCCACATAGGGCCCCTTCCCTAGTTATCCCCGGCATAACCCGATGACATTTTTCCTTTTATCCTGGCATAACCCGTGGACCTCCCTCGCATAACCTAGAGACCTTTTTTCTTTTCTCCCTGCATAAAATGTGGACCTCCCCGGCATAACCCGAGAACCTTTTTCCTTTTCTCCCCAGCATAACCCAACGAACCTTTTCATTTTCTCCTGGCATAACCGTGGACCTCCCTGGTATAACCCAATGAACTTTTTTATTTATCCCGGCATAACCCGTGGACCTCCATGGAATAACTCAAGGACCTCTTTTCTTTTTATCCCGAGCATAACCTGTGGACCTCCCTAGCATAATCCAATGACCTTTTTTCTTTTTATCCCGGCATAACCCGTGGACCTCCCTGGTATAAACCAAGGGCCTTTTTTCTTTTATCCTGGCATAACCCGTGGATCTCCCTGGCATAACCCAAGCATCTTTTTTCTTTTTATACCGGCATAACCCGTGGACCTCCCTGGCATAACCCAAGGACCTTTTTTCTCTAACACGTGGACCTCCCTCGCACAACCCAAGGACCTTTTTCCTTTTATTTCGGTATAACCCGTGGACCTTCCTGGCACAACCCAAGGACCTTTTTTATTTTATCCTGGAATAACCCGTGGACCTTCCTGCATAACTCCTTACCCTTTTTTCTTTTCTCTCGGCATAACCCATGGACCTCACTGGCATAACCCAAGACCCGTTTTTTCCTTTTACTCCCGGAATAACCAATGGACCTCCTGGCATAACCCAGCAACCTTTTTTATTTTCTCCAGACATAACCCGTCGACCTCCCTGGACTAACACAAGGACCTATTTTTTCTCTTTTATCCCGGCATAACCCATGGACATCCCTGGCATAACCCGAGGACCTTTTTTCTTTTTATCCCGGCATAATCCATGGACCTCCCTGGCAAAACCAAGGACCTTTTTCTTTCTATCCCGGCATAACCCGTGGACCTCTATGGCATAACCCAGAGACCTTTTTTCTTTTCTCCTGCCATAACCCGTGGACCTCCCCGACATAACCCGAGGATCTTTTTTCTTTTCTCCTAGCTTAATCCGTGGACCTCCCTAGCATAACCCAATGACCTTTTTCATTTATCCTGGAATAACCCGTCGACCTCCGTAGCATAACCCAAAGACCGTTTTTTCTTTTTATCCCGGCATAACCTGTGGACCTCCCTAGCATAGCCCAAGGACCTTTTTTCTTATCCCAATATACCCGTGGACCTCCCTGGCATAACCGAAGGACCTTTTTCTTTTATCCCAGCATAACCTGTGGATCTCCCCGGCATAAACCAAACACCTTTTTTCATTTTATCCCGGCATAACCTGTGGACCTCCTTGGTATAATACAAGGACCTTTTTTATTTTATCCCGGCACAGCCCGTGGACCTCCCTCGCATAACCCAAGGACCTTTTTTCTTTTTATTCAGGCATAACCCGTGGACCTCCCTGGCATAAGCCAAGGACTTTTTTTCTTTTATCCCGACATAATCAATGGACCTCCCTAGTATAACCCAGGACCGTTTTTTCTCCTGGCATAACCCGTGGACCTCCCTCGCATAACCCAGGACCCATTTTTTCTTTATTCTCCCGGCATAACCCGTGAATCTCCCTGGCACAACCCAAGGACCTTTTTTATTTTCTCACGGCATAACCCGTAAACCACCCTAGCATAACCCAAGGACCTATTTTTTCTCTTTTTTTCAGGCATAACCTGTGGACCTCCATGGCATAACCGAAGGACCTTTTTTCTTTTTATTCCGGCATAACCCGTGGACCTTCCTGGCATAACCCAAGGACCTCTTTTCTTTTCTCCGGGTGTAACTCGTGGACCTCCCTGGCATAACCCAACGACTTTTTTTTCTTTTATTCGGGCATAACCCAAGGATCTTTTTTTTTCCCCGGCATAACCCGAGGACCTCTCTGGCATAACCCAAGGAACTTTTTCTTTTATCCCGGCATAACCCGTGGACCTCCCTAGCATAATCCAAGGACCTTTTTTCTTTTCTCTCGGCATAATGTGTGAACTTCCCTGGCATTTCCCAAGGACTTATTTTTTTGGCGTAACTCATAGACCTTCCTAGCATAACCCGGGGACATTTGTTCCTATCCTCCCGGCATAACTCGTAGGCCGCATTGGCATAACCCAAGGACCTTTTTTCTTTTCTTCTGGCATAACCCCATGATTTCAGTGACATAACCCAAGGACTCTTTTCCTTTTCCGGCATAACTCGGTCTATTTTCCAGCATAACTTGGCAATCCTCCCAATTTAGGGCTTCGCTACCTATTCCCAATGATACACAATCCCGATTTTTATTGCGTTCAATAAAGAAATTGCTTAGATTTGTGTTGCAAATAACTCACAAAATCTTCCTAGTGAAAATTAGGGCAGAAAATATTTGTTCATTTATTTATTTTGGTGTTTGAGCAGGCTTGACCTGGAGTCACAGGTGTGACGACCCGACCAATCGTCTCATGAGTTACTACTCTGTTACCCCCCATTTTATGCTTCTTCAGGTTTTATTATCAGTATTTGATGTGTTAGAGTTGATTTTGATTGGTTTGGGTAGAAAAGGAGACACTTAGTCTCTTTAAGGGAGGCTTGGTTTGAAAAAGTCAATCAGAGTTTGACTTATGAGTTATAGGACTCAGATGTGATCTCCGGTAATTCGTTTGGCTTCGAGGGATTATATTGTGACGTAGGAGCGTGATCGGAAGTGATTTTGGAGGCTCAGTGTAGAATTAGGCTGGAATTGGCGAAATTATTATTTTGGCAAATTCTAGTTGATGGGTGAAATTTTGATCCGAGGGTCGGAATGTAATTCCAAGAGTTGCAGTAGTTTCGTTAGGTGATTTTGGATAAGGCTGCAAATTTTCAAGTCATTCAGACGTTGTTTGGTCGGGGTTTTGATCGAATGTGTCATTCGAAAGTTTTAGTTAAACTTAGGCTTGAATCCGTCGAGATTTGATGATTTTTGTGCTAATGGACATGTTTTTATGATTGGAACAAGTTTGTATGATGTTTTGGAATAGGTTGATATTTTAGGTTGGGGTCCCGTGGGCCTCATATGAGTTTTGGATGGTGAATCGGACCAATCTTGGCGTTAAAGGATTTCAGATTTTGCTGATATTTTGTTGCAGAACATTTGTTCTTCGCATTCGCATTTATGAGATGCGAACGCGTAGAAGTAATTTGAGGTCAAGGATTTTTGGATTTCGTGTTCGCATCAGAGGCTTCGCGATCGCGTTGGGTGATATTGGATGTGTGTGCTAAATTTCAGGTCATTCAGAGGTGTTTTGGTCGGGTTTTTGGTCGAACGCGTGTTTCGGATATTTTTGAAGAACTTAGGCTTGGATTTGATGTAATTTGATGGTCTTAGTGTTAATAGTGGGGTTTTTATGATTTGAAAAAGTTTGAATAATGTTTAAGGACGTATTCATATTTTTGGTCGAGGTCTCGGGCGGCCTCGGGTGAGTTACGAGTGGTCAATCAAACCATTTCCTAAGTTAAAAAGCTGCAGATTTCTCATTTATGGTGTTATAGGGAATTTACTCTTCGCCTTTGCGTAAAGGGTCACGCATTCACGAAGAAGGAATTGAGAGGCATGTGATTTGCTCTATGCGTTCGCTTTCGTGTGTCTGCGTTCGTGGAAAGTAGGAGGATTGTGCTTTGCATTTGCACCAGCCCAATTGCGTTTGCGTATAAGAAATAGATGGTAAGTAATAATTGGCCTTCGCGTTCGTAGGAGCATGGCCGCATTCGTGTTTGAGGGTCAGGCTGAGCATCGTGTTCGCGGGGTAAATCTCGCGTTCGCATAGGGTAAATTTTGGAAAACTAATTGTGGTGCTCCGCATTCGCGAGGCACTAGTCACGAACGTGATGAAGGATTTTCCAGGTCTGGGCAGAAAGTTTATAAACATCACATCCGCGATTTATACCCATTTCCCCCCGTGGGTCATAATTTTGAGAGCTTCTTGGTCGACATTAAAGAGGGATTCCAGGGGAATCGATTGGAGGTAAGATTTTGTGAACTTAAAACTCCTTTTTATTGTGAAATCCACCTAGAAATTCATGAAAACTAAGCCAAAAATTGAAGAACTAGGGCTTGAGATTTTAAAATTTGATTTGGGGATTTGATGGGTCAATTAAACTCAGATTTGAGAGTTCTTGATATGTATGGACTCGTGGCGAGATGAGAAATCTGGTAATGTACATTTTGTAAATTTTCGAGCAGTGGGCCGGGGCTCAGGTTTTGCCAATTTCGAGATTCATTATATGTGCTGATTGCTTTTGATTGGGTATTGTTCCCTTAGCATATTGTGATGTATTCTCTCCGATTTTGGTTAGATTCGATGCACATGGAGGTCGATTTAAGGGGCAAATGCATCGAGAGCTAGAGATTTCACCGGTACGAGGTGAGTAATGATTGTAAATGATAGTCTGAGGGTTTGAAACCTCGAATTTGCGCATCACAGTGCTGTATTAAGGTGACTTGCGCTCCGAATACCGAACGTGTGGTAGAGCACCATTGTGGATTGTGACTTGGTCTATCCTGATAGATGAAATCACTACATATTTGACTGAAACTATTTGTTATCATCATAATCTGGGCTGATTGCCATGTTTGGGATTCGAGCCAACTATGTGAATCCTTCAGGGATTGATATCTCTGTTTTTGCATTACTTTGCATATTATTTGATCTCGGTCGAGGGTTATGATATTATTTTGCAAACTCAACCAATTTTTTAAGATTTGAAAACTTAACAAATATTTTATTAACGTTCTGAGGTGAGAACCATTATTTTAATATTGCCCAAGTGGCTTATGTGCATTTTTGGACTGAGCATGGATCGTGCTGCATGCCGCAGCGGTATTATATTGATATTGGGACAGAGGGCCTGGTTGGTTCTAGGAGATGGCTTAATTATTTGCGTTTGGGTTGTAGGAGCCCCTCCGGAGTCGGTATACACCCCCTAGTGAGTGCTATCGACGTTAAATGGATCGAGTTGCATGCCGCATCGGGTACCAGAGCGTACCGTCATATGCATTGCATTGCACTCATGCATTTGTTCTAATTTATATTATTTGTCATGACATTTCAGCACTCGCATTACATTCTCTTCCATGCTACCTCTTGCACTGTTTACCTGATTGCCTCAATGATGGCCTCCAACTGGTGAGTCATGACATGCCTTGAGGATTGGCATGATTTCTTCCTCTGGTACGCACCTACGGATGATGTTGTCAGCACACACTCGAAAAGTATATGGCTCCTCCTAGTATTATTGCTGACAATCTCTCAAGAATATTTTCTTTTGATGAGGTTCTAACCCTTCCGAAATGACCTCGCTCACCAAGTAATTTGCAATGTCGGCATACCAAGAAGCAAAGGTGTTGGAAAGTGCCAATATATGCTCATCGGGGAAAGCATCATTTTTTTCAAGATCTTCTTTAGGTCTCCCTGCTTCCTCAAGCCTTGACAAGTGGTCTGCAACTTGGTTTTGTGTACCTTTGCGATCTTTGACTACAAAGTCAAATTCTTGCAACAAGAGAACCCACCTAATTAGTCGAGGCTTTTCATCTTTCTTTCCCATGAGATATCGACGAGCCGCATGATCTATGTAGACCACCACCTTGGACCCCAACAAATAGGCCCGGAATTTTTCAAAAGCATACACAATGGCAAGAAGCTCTTGCTCGGTGACAGTGTAATTCATTTGCGCCCCATTGAGAGTTTTACTTGCATAATAGAACGGATGAAGTATCTTGTTGTAGCGTTGACCTAGCATTGCTCCAATAGCTATACCACTGGAGTCACACATGAGTTCAAAAGGAAGAGTCCAATCGGGAGTGAGAATAATGGGTGCCGTGGTGAGCCTCAACTTCAATTCCTCAAATGCTTTGAGGCACTTGTCATCAAATATGAATTTTGCATCCTTCTCAAGAAGCTTGCACATTGGGTGTGCAATTTTGGAGAAATCCTTGATGAATCTCCGATAGAATCCTGCGTGGCCGAGAAAGCTTCGAACACCTTTCACTGAATTTGGTGGAGGAAGTTTAGAAATGATTTCAATTTTTGCCCGATAAACTTCAATGCCCTGTTTAGAAATCTTGTGCCCCAACACAATACCTTCATCCACCATGAAGTGGCATTTTTCCCAATTGAGCACAAGATTTGTTTCTTCACATCTCTTGAGCACTTGTCAAAGATTTGCAAGACAATGCTCAAAGGAATCACCAACAAAAGAGAAGTCATCCATGAAGACCTCTAGAAAATCTTCCATCATATTGGAGAATATCGACATCATCCATCTTTGAAAGGTTGTTGGAGCATTACACAACCCAAATGGCATCCAGCTAAAAGCAAATGTCCCATATGACAAGTGAATGTCGTTTTCTCTTGATCTTCCAAAGAAATGTTGCTTTGGTTGTAGCCAGAGTATCCGTCAAGAAAGCAATAGAAGGCCCTTCCCGCTAGCCGATCAAGTATTTGATCAATAAAAGGCATAGGGAACTGATCCTTGCAAGTTGCACTATTGAGTTTCCGATAATCCATGCACACTCTCCACCCGGTCACCGTTCTAGTAGGGATGAGCTCATTTTTTTCATTTTCAATCACGGTTATGCCCCCTTTCTTTGGCACACATTGTACTGGGCTCACCCAAGAACTATCGGCGATTGGGTAAACAACTCCGGCGTCTAGCCACTTGATAATTTATTTTTTCACCACCTCTTGCATTGAAGGATTTAGCCGCCTTTGATGCTCCACACTTGGCTTGGTGTCATTTTCCAATTGGATTTTGTGTTCACAAATACCCGCGGGAATGCCACGGATGTCGGCGATTGTCCACCCAATTGCTCGCCTATGCTCCCTTAGGACTTCCAATAGTTTCTCTACCTGCACATCATTAAACAAAGAAGACACAATTACGGGCAAAATATCATTAGAGCCAAGAAATTTATACCTCAGATGCAAAGGGAATGGTTTGAGCTCTAGTTGTGGTGGCTCAATGATTGATGGCTTGGTGGGAGGAGTAGCTCTATTATCTAAGTCAAGAGAGAGCTTTGCCGGCGTGTAAGTGTAGGATACAAGACCCTCCAATGCATTCACCGATTCTATGTACCCATCCATGTTTTTTCCCATCAATGTTTACTAGGAGTGCCGCTGATGCCCCACCAAGGCATTGTTCCTCCATTTTCAATTCCACGACATCCTCTACCTCATCAACCGCTTCTATCATTGAGATGCTCTCATATTCGTGGGGCAACTTCATGCCCTTGCTAGCTTGAAAAGTGACATCTTCATCATTCACCCAGAATTTTATCTCATTTCTCTCAAAATCCATGAGTGCTCGACCCGTAGCCAAGAATGGTCTCCCCAAAATAATAGGGATCTCTTTATCCATAGCACAATCAATAATCACAAAGTCCGTGGGAAAATGGAATTTCCCCACTTTCACTAGTACATCATCCACAATTCCCACCGGCCGCTAGATGGAACGATCGGCCATTTGCAATCTCATGCTTGTAGGTCAAGGCATACCCAATCCCACTTGCTTATAGATGGCAAGTGGCATTAAGTTGATGCTAGCTCCATTATCACATAGGGCCCTTGGAAATTCACGTGCCCCAATAGTACAAGGTATGGTAAAGGCTCTCGGATCCTCCTTCTTTTGGACCAGAGTTGTGGCAATGATAGAGCTTACCCTGTGAGTCATGTTTACCACCTCATGCTTTGAGGTCTTCTTTTTAGTGATCAAATCTTTCAAGTACTTAGCGAACCCCGGCATTTCTTGAAAAGCCTCTACACTAGGAATGTTCACCGTCAATTGTTTGAGGATATCGTAGAACTTTTCAAGCTTGCTATCATCAATCCTTCTTGCTAGCCATTGAGGGAATGGAGGAGGAGGTCTAAGAATAGGTGGAAGAGGTTTTGATGAATCTTTCTATTTTTCCCTTTCCTCTTCTCGATCTTCTTGTGGTGCTTTAGCCTTTCCCGGAATTCTTTCAATTTCAACAACTTTTGGTTCATCAATCACAGCAACCTTTTGCTTTTTAACTTCAATAACCTCTTGTTCTTCACCCTCAACCGTTTGCTTGGTCTCCACATCTTCAACTATGTGTTCATTCTCTCCAAGTAGCACTTTTCCACTCCTAGTGGTGATTGCCATGACATGAGAGGTTGGACCACTTCCACTACCTCTTGGGTTTGCAATTGTATCACTAGGTAGAGTTCCCTTTTGTTTGGGGTTTTGTTCCTTGGAGAGATCCCTCATTTGCATTTTCAACTTTTGGATGGAAGCGGTATGAGAGACAACGACCTCGGCCATGTTCCTCATTGAAGCATCAGACTTTGCTTGATTTTGTAGCACTCTCTCTAGCATAGCTTCCAATTTTGAATCGTTTGAGGACCCTTGGTTCGAATGTTGTCCTTTTGTAGGAACATAAGGATTTTCACTCCGGTTAGAAAAGTTGTTGTTGTTGTTGTCCCAATTTATTTGTTGTGAACTACCTTGGTCATACCTCCATTGTTGGTTGCCTTGCCCTTGCGGGTTTGGCCTCCATTGGTTTTGTGCTCCTTGACCTTGATAGTATTGCCTTTGGTACCCTCCTTGGGGGTTGTTGATGTAATTAGCCTCTTCAAAATATTTATTCGGAATGGACGACATATCCTCGACAATGTTGACCTTCTTCATTTGATTTTCTGTAAACATCTTGGTCAACACATTAACATTAGTTGCCAACCCCGCAATGATTTGGTCTCTCTCTTGGTTTTCCCTAATCAAATTTGTCAAAGAAGGAGACCCATAAGCTATTCCAATGGATGTATCCTCGGAATGCCATGCTATTATGTTTGTCCATCTTGTCGAGGATTTGAGTTACTCTAGCAAAAGACTTATCCATAAAAGATCCATCCGCCGCATTCCTTGCACTGGCTTGGTTCATGGGATCAAGAACCCTGTAAAACTTCTCAAGAAAAATTGAATCAGGGAATCCATGATTTGGAGACCTCACCAAATATAGTTTAAAGCGATCCCATGCCTCATGTAAATGCTCCCCTTGTTGTTGCTTAAAGAAAAAGATTTTATCTCTAAGCTCAGATTTCTTGCTTTGTGGGAACCATTTTGCTCGGAATGCCCGGACAAGTTCGGGCCATGATCCGATTGAATTGGGTGGCAAGTTTTGAAGCCACCTTCAAGCATCTCCGGCCAATGAGTACTTGAAGACTCTCAACCTTAAGGCATCTTCTGAGACATTGGTTTGTTTGTGCATAGCACACACTCCCGGAAAATTCCTTAAGTGTTGAGTTGGGTCGTCATCGGTGGAATTCCTGAAAAACCCTTCCGCTTTGAGCATGAGGATTAGACCATGATCCACCTTAAACGTTGAGGCACCAACAGCAGGGGGTAGAATTGCATTTGTGTCATCGATATATTCATCGATATTCGCAAAAGGATTCTCTTCCCCTTCGTCCTCGTAATCAGACATTGTAACCTATCACACCATGCAAAACAAGCAAATTGTAATGGAATAGAATTAAATATCAAGTAAAGCACACACTAATAAGTAATTTCAATACCGTATTCCCCGACAACGGTGCCAAAATTTGATACGCTCAAATTACACTTTTATAATTAGTGTAAGGCGGTAGGTGTCAAATATAGTAACCCAACTAGGTTGGGGTCGAATCCCACAGTGAATAGGTGTGAAACGATCACTTGAATTAGTGTGTTACCCGACTAAAATCTTGAATCTATCCCGTTAGAAGTAACATAGAAGTAGTGTAAGAGCGGTAGTATGAGTGAAGGTTGTTTTAGAATATTTAGCTAATGAAAATGCTTGATGTAGTAATTTATAGAATTGATTAAACCAAGGTTGTGTTCCCTTAAATGTAGTGTAATGCTATCGGTGTTAATATGATATATTTCTAATGGTTGATTGTTGATATGCAACTGATTTCTATGCAACTACCCAATGTTTCCCAATACTTGAATAGTATTTCCTCTCTTGCTTTTTCCCAAAAGTCTAAGAGTCACAATGTAGAACAATCAATAAATGCCAAATAAAACCCACTTATCCCTAAGCGATTCTATTAAGCGAGGTGTAAGGCCTCGAGGTTTTGTTCTTTCCTTCTTCCAAAATCTAACCCACTTTCCCAAGCAAGGCAAGACTTAAATGGCTTTAGCTAGTGTTTGCAACCACCAACAATAAATGAAGAATGAGAAGTAAAGAAATATCAACCAACCATTATGCATATATTCAATGTTAAACACCCATTTACATAACACCCATTTAGGGTTCACAACCTTAGTATTTAAGTTTAGCCACACATGCTAAAATACAAAATACCAGGTGTAATAAATGTCATAAATGCTTACAAAGTAAAAGATTCTTCAACCAAAAGCTTCTAAAAAGATGAAGTAATAAAGTCTTGGAGTGTAGTATAAAGTCTGCACAAGATACCCTTACACAAGATTCTAAAAATCTATTTATAGAGGGACCAATATCTCATAAAAAATGGACAAGTTTACCCTTCCAGGTCACGTATGCGACCGCAGATCTGTCGCATAACAGGTCTGCGGTCCGCAACTTGAAAGGCAGCGTCGCATATAGGAACCCTAGTTGTTCATGTGTTGATCGCATTACCAATCTGCGGTCCGCATTTTGATTGTGCGACCGCAGATGGCACCGCATAATTGACTCTTAGGTTTCCTTCGTGTTCATTTTGCTGCAGAAGTGCGGACCGCATATTCATTGTGCGATTGCAAAAGACGTCGCATTCTTGCTGTGAATTTTAGCTCCATTCTCTGTTTAGCTCTACAATTTGGTTGCTATTCTGCGGTCCGCATATGCATTATGCGACCGCATGTTGGTCCGCAGATCAGCTGTTTTGCACAACTTTGCCCTTTTCTTGTCTTTTTGATTCCATTTTTGTGTCCTTGGTCTTTTCTTCCTTTTTATCTGTAAAACCATAAAATCACATAAGTATGGACCACATTGTGCAATAAAACAAGCCAATATAAGAACAATTAGTGTGTAAATGTGCCGAATTTCTCCGGCACATCAATGAGGTCAATAGAATATGTTGGGGAGAAGAGATAATGTTCTTGTATTTCTTAGTGTTGAATATCAGATGCTTACAAGATGATAAGGATCCCCCATATATATGAGGGGGAATCCAAACATAGTATAAATGCATTAATTACAAAGATATGAGGCTTGTACACCCATTTAATGCCTTGGTTGGGTTTTTGGACTAGTCCACTAGGCATTGCCAACTCTATTTACTTGCCTTGTGAACTTTACCCTGATCCACAGAGACAACTAATTTACATTTCCTCGAGGCTGTCGTTACTTGCACTACCCCAAAGTCGATCTCTAAGAACCCTTAAAGTCTATCACTAGAAACCCTCGAGATGCCTAGATGATTGAAAAATCAAACCGTCGATTTCTACTATATACATAGTGCCTCAAAATCTTTAGAGCGTGAACAATAGGTACCAACTCTAAGTCACGAACACTGTAGTTCTTCTCGTGAACCTTCAGCTGTCATGAAGCATATACAATTACCTTGCCACCCTACATCAATACTCACCAAGTTGAATACGAGATGCGTTAGAATATACTATATAAGGCCCTGAACCTTTGAGTAATACCAACACCGGTGTCATAGTCACAACA
The DNA here is from genome assembly GCA_032618575.1 of Nicotiana noctiflora. Classification (NCBI taxonomy): domain Eukaryota; kingdom Viridiplantae; phylum Streptophyta; class Magnoliopsida; order Solanales; family Solanaceae; genus Nicotiana; species Nicotiana noctiflora. The sequence continues at coordinate 18,144 of JASVEL010006622.1, read as the reverse complement.
ATTTTGAGCTTCTAAATCCTCGGCTCACACTCGTCCGACCATCTGAACACGACACCTTTCTAGGTCAACCTGAACATCGGGGCTGCTATAGATGAGAACCGCTCCATAAACAAACGGTAATCACCCACCAATCTCAAGAAACTCTAAATCTTTATAGATGATATGAGTCTAGGCCAATCTTTGAATGCCTCAATCTTTTTAGAATCTACGTGAATACCCTATACTGATACAACGTGACCCAAGAAAGCAACTGAACATGTTACGACCCAAACCTACCTAGTCGTGATGGCGCCTTTCATGAAGACGAGGCCAGCCAACAAAACATTAACTCCTCAAATATTTGACAGTTACTAATCATAAATGAGCTACTACAGAGTTTAAAGGAAATACTATTAGTCTATATTTAAGAACATAGTCCGAGATAAAAAAAAATACATTTGATAATGAAGAAACGGAGCTGTGGATCATTGATAGCTACCTCATCTTTCCGGGTCCACCTGGTTTGGAAGGGAGGAACATCACTCAGGAACAAATTTAGCTATACTTGTATCTGCACACACGGTGTAGGGAGTAATATGAGTACTCCGACCCAATGAATAATAAAAATAAATAATATATGAGAACGTAAAATCTCACAAATGCACAATTAATGCTATCTCAAGCTGTAAAATCAAGTAAACAGTGGAAACCAGTAAAATATAGTAAGAAAACTCTTTGTAAACACTCATAAACAGTTATTCTCCATCAATCAAGGATACTTAGGAACCTGACCCTAGGGCGCCATATCAAACTCTCAGTACAGTATCTGCCCCGCGGGCTCCGTATCAATCCCTTAGTACAACATCAGCCCCTCGGGCTAACTCTCACTCATCACTGTGGGTGTGCAGACTCCGGAGGGGCTCCAACAGCTCAAGCGCTGTCAATAAGGCCTAAAAGCCTAAACAATATCAATACGAGGCTTGAAAGCCTGCTCACAATACACTCGAGGCCTGAAAGCCTCCTCACATCACTCATCATATCCTCACGCATGGCCTTCAAAAACTCCAAGTTTGAGTAAAATATGGCTGAGTTCACGAAATAGTGAAATCACATAGACTGAGTTCAAATAATATTTCATATAATGAGGAAAACGGCGATGATAACTCATAAGGAGTTCCACTAGTCGTCAATAAGCCCCAAATATGGCAATAAGCCCAAATCATAGAATAAAAATGACAAGTCGTAACTAATACGCGGTAAAATATCATCCGAAATGGACCAAGTCACAGTCCCCAATAGTAACTTACCCCGCGCTCGTCATTGAACACGTGTCTCATCTCAACACAACAACAAGTTGAGCAAGTCCGGGGTCTCTAGCCCTTGAGACATCATTTATTGTCATTACTCACCTCTAGCCATCCAAGTGTCTAGCTCGCCAATCCTTTTCCCCTTGAATCAACCTCCTCACATCTCGAATCTATCCAAAACCACAAGGAATGTGTTACAATAAGCTAAAGGAACATAACCCAATCAAAAATACTCAAAAAACAACAAATATTACGAAGTTGGCAAAATTCGAGCCCCGGGCCCACTTCTAAAAAAATTACAAAATTTACATCATCGGAATCCTCGTCTTGGCACGATTCCGTACATATAAAATTCATCAAAATCGGAGTCCAATTACTCCCTCAACAATTAAAAACCCATGCCTTAGTTCTTCAATTTTTCACCAAATATTCCAAGAATTAAAGGTAGTTTTTTCAATAAAATAGCTTTCTAGGCCATAGGACTTACCTCCAATTAATTCCCAGTCTAAACCCTCTTAAATTCGCATCAATAGCTCCCAAGCTCGTTCAACAATGGTGGAAAAATGGTGGCGCTCGCGGATGAAATAAACCCTTTAAACCCTTCTGCCAACAGTCCTATTCGCTTATGCAGTCCCGCTAGCGCTTATGCAGGACCGCTTCTGCGTCCAAATGACCGCTTCAGCGATTTTCATTAATTACACAGTTTCTGATTTAGGGATTCACTATCCGTTTCTGCGGATTTCCCAAGACCGCTTTTGTGGTTAAGCACACGCTCCTGCTAACCTGCTGACGCAGAAAAGGTCCGCTTTTGCGAAACTCGCCACTCAAGCACCAAGATTGCTTCTACGCGCTCATACTCGCTTCTGTGATCTATTTCCACAGAAGCAGAAATACCAGATGACAGCAATTTACGGACCTGTAGCAAATTTCAAAAATTCTTGTTTAACCACTCAAATTCACCCCGAGGCCTCCAGGACCTCTACCAAAAGCACTAACACATCCTAAAACCTTATTTGAATTTCTTCCAATTCTCCAAATATGTCAGACTATGCTAAAACCATTAAATCATATTGAATTCAGGCATAAGTTTCTTCAAAACATCTGCAATACGCATTCGATCAAACTCGACCAAACGGAGTCCGAATAACCTAAAATGTTGTAGACATATCCAAAATTACCTAATAAAACTACTGCAACTCTCGGAATTTCAATTCGACCCTCGTATAAAAATCTTACCCATCAACCGGAATTTGCTAAAATACTAACTTCGCCAATTCAAGCCTAAGTCTACACCGAACCTCCAAATTTAGTTCTGATCACACTCTTAAGTCTCAAATCATCCTCCGAAGGTAATCGAATCACCGGAAATCACATCCGAGTCCACTAACTATATAGTCAACTTCCGGTTGATTTTTCCAAAACAAGCTTTCTTCTAAGAGGCTAAGTGCCTTATTTCCGACTAAAATCAATTCAACTCTACCCGATCAACTCAAATACCGATATTGTAACATATAGCAACATAATATGGGAGAAACAAGGCGGTAACTCATGTCAAGACGGGACGGGTAATCACAGAACTCAACCAAAACTCGCATTTTAAAAACATAGCATATAACTAGTTGACTTTCAAAGTCAGAAGAATGATCCGAAGATGCTACTCATGCTCCTCTCGACTGCGGGAGTAGATTAAGATATCATCAATAAAAACAATCACAAAGGAATCCAGACAGGGCTTAAACAGTCGATTCATCAAATTCATAAATACTGCTGGGGCATTTGTTAGCACAATTGACATCACTAGAAACTCAGAGTGGCATATCGAGTCCCAAAAGCTATCTTAGGGGCATTGGATGTCCTAATCCTCAACTGATGGTAGACAGGCCTCAAATCAATCTTCAAAAAAACCTTGACACACTGAAGCTGATACAATAAGTCATCAATCCTCGGCGATGGATACTTGTTCTTGATGGGGACTTTCTTCCACTGCCGATAATTTAAGCATATCCTCATTGATCCATCTATCTACTTCACAAACGGGCACATCCCAGGGTAAGGCACTAGGTGTAGTGAAGCCTTTAGCAAGCAAGTCTTACAACTGTCCTTTCAGCTCAGACAGGACCATACGATATGAAGTCCTAATAAGAAGAATATTGTAACTTACAAAACTAGAAAAATATACGTAACTTGCGAGATTAGTAAAATATACCTAAATTTTGAGATATAAAATTTTCTTTATGGCTCGTTATCAAATTTGCGTAATGAGATGATCATGCTCGAATGAAGGAAAAGTTTAGCATTAACATATTTGTTCCCGAAACTATTTGATAAGAGTGAAGATTCTGCTTCTGAATTTGGACGAAATTGCTTGGAAAGAAGACTCTTAAAATTTTTCCTTATCTCCTAATCTCTCAAACTAAGGTAATTGCTTGGAATGAAATTTCTTTTGAACGAAATATTTTTCTTCAAAGATCTTGGTTTCAAAAAGCATGAACATATTTGTTGGCTTGACTGAAGAAAGCTTCTAACCTTTTCAATTTAGCAAGAATTCCTTGTTGTTTTCCTTTCTGAAAGTGACTAGCGTCACTTTTTGTACCCTTTCTTCTAAGACTTTGGACGAGTATCATGCTTGTGGATAATAATTTCCTAGATTGACACATAGGTTAATTAGTTGCTTAGTAATTTCATGTGTTTCCACATGTCCTTTTTAGTATAATTAATTACGTCTTATCCACTTATTAACTAATAGGTAAAGTCCTCTTACCCGGTAAATAATCAGTTACCCGCAATATTTAAAAATTACTAAATTTTACTTAAAATTCATTTATTTTTAAAATATTTCATATATAATTTATATACTATCTTATCGTGGTCATATGGTACCTTACATGGTACAAATTTATAATTATCGGAAATTATCGTTGAACCCGTATTTTATTTCGAATTGGCCACTTTCAGCGAAACTCGTTTTCTTTATTTTGTGTACCCCATTATCTTTTATAATACTTATTTATCACTTACTATAAATAGCATAAGCCCGTTAACGTCAATGATCTTATCCCCGAGTCAACATCAGTTAACTGAAAATGAAAGTTTAACGTTCAATACGTTAGGGTGAAACATCATAGTAACCTAATACTACAAAATATGACATCACCATAATATATTACTTTTGGGTGCAACACTGTCGTACTATATTATTGCAGAGCATAATATCGATGTAACACTAAGTGGCGAAACATTATTCCTCTCTTTGAAATATTCATCCTCGAGCGTTGACTGATGCACTTATTATTTTTACAATTTATATTTTCTGAATATTTTAGAAATTTTCTTGCCATCTAGGAGCATGTTCTGTGAATAGTTCCAAAGTTCGGTGCATTTTCCCTTAGGCCTCCTTCTCATGTCACAACTTGTAGTCGTAATCCATCCAATCTCGTAACTGTTGCTACCTTTTATTATGCATCACGTACAATTTTGACCTTGTAAGTATGCCTCATATCTAGGCTTTATTTGTAGAGCCTGATAAGATGTCCCTTCGGGTATACATAGTACGACTGCATGGTGTACTTCGTGTTTATCAACTCGGATAGAGGAGCTCAGTTTAACAATAACTTCTGTAGGTCTTTCCAATAAGGATTGCAGAATCAAGTAAGTCTTAGTACTATATTTCATCCCTAGACAGACGGACAGACTGAGCATACTATTTAAACACTAGTGGATATATTACAAGCTCGTGTAGTTGACTTCAAAGGTAGCTGGGATGATCATCTACTGCTTATTGAGTTTTCATTAAAATGGCTACATACAAAGCTCTTTGCGGATGAAAGTGTAGTTCGCCTATAGGGTGGTTCGACATTGGATAATCTGGATTACTTGTGCCTGACCTAGTACAACAAGCCATAGAGAAAGTGAAGTTGATTCGGGATCAACTATTGATAGCTCAGAGTTGTTAGAAGTCATATTCTGACATTTGATGTCGAGATTTAGTGGGTTCAAGGTTGATGACAAGGTATTCTTAAAGGCGTCGCCTATGATAGGAGTGATGAGGTTTGGAATGAAAGGCAAGCTTAGCCCATGGTATATTGGATCTTATAGGATCATTCGGTGAGTGGACCAAGTAGCTTATGAGTTAGAATTTCCCTCAAAAATGGAGTTTATCCCTCCGATTTTTCACGTATCTATGTTACGAAAGTGCATTGGCGATCCTATCTGAGTTGTTCCCATAGATGATGTACAGATTACAGTGAGCATATCACACAAGAAAGTTCTGATTGCCATCCTAGACCGAACAATCCTTAAGCTACAAAATAAGGAGGTAGCCTCTGTGAAAGTACTTTGGAGAAACAACAATGTGGAAGAGATGACTTCGGAGGCTGAGAAAAATATGAAGTCTGGATATCGCTACTTAATTCATCCTCTAGAGAACGGTCGGACTGAGACATCATAATTATAAGGTGTATAAATTCTTTTGTTGATTATTGTCATTGGTCATGTGAGGTTATTTTCGTTATTGAGAATTGTGGTCCAGTTTGGCTTTGAATTATTAAGCTTCTACAGGGAGAGCTAGTAATAGAGTTGTTATAAAGGCGATCCTGTCAAAGTTATATGAATCACAGGGAGTTGAACATTCCATGATGTATGTTTTTAAGGGGGGAAGGATGTTATATATCACATTTTTCATACGTCAAAATTTTGTCTCCAGTTAATTGACGTAGACTTGGGGGTGAGATCATCTTGACGTTAATGTGTTTAGGCTATTTATGACAAGCGATAAATAACTGTCATGAAGGATAAATGATGCATGAAATAGAGAAAACGAGTTTCATCGAAAATTGCCAATTTAGGATAAAATACAGATCAAGTAATATTATCCGATAATTATAAACTTGTACCACACAAGGTACCATATGATCACGATAGTACAACAACAACAACAACAACATCAACAACTACCCAGTAAAATTTCATGGAGTGGGGTCTGAGAAGGGTAATATGTACGGATACCTTACTCCAACCCTGATAGTATAATATATTACGTATATATGAAGTATATTGAAAATGAATAAAATTTAAATAATTTGTGATAATTTTTAAATTATGCGGATAATTGATAATTATCAAATAACATAACATTATCCGCTAACTAATAAATGGATAAAATTAATTAACTATATGACACATGACAGCTTTCCCTAACAAAGATAATGACTCTAAAAAAACATTTGAGAGGTGGCAACCTTATGCCTTGTATGGAAGACACCTATTATAATATAATAATTGAAATGACCAAGACACTTATCACTCAAAAATATATTGTGAAACTAGAAAAAACCTTTCAACCGTTCATGATACAAGTTTTATCAAGGGGCCTACGGATATGATATCTTCACTAAAAAATGCTCTCTAATCTTTCATATCATCCGAACCTCCTGATACCCCAACTGTGAGCATGTGATGTTTGTCCTATATGAGAATTATTTCTAAAATTTAAAATAAAATAGTTTTGTATTGTATGTGATTTTTTGTAAATTTTGGGTAATTTCTTGATTATTATTTGTATTTTTGTTTGTGCGTGTTATTTGTAAATTAATATAAAATACAAAAATATGTTGCATTTATATTTAGGTTGTATTAGGAGTAATTAAGTTTGTTTCCCAAAAAAAATCACAAAAAAATGATACACTCAGCATTTAAAGGTCTTGTTGTGTGATTTATATTTTAATTAATATTTAATTATATGTGTTATTTGTTGGTAAAAGTTAATTAGTATTTTTCATAAATTTAATTGGATTTTTGTAATATGATTTAGAATATTTTCTTTTAATTATTTAGGATTTCAGAAAAAAGAAAAGGAATGGAAAATAAAGAGAAAAAAAGACCGGGCCATTCTTAACTCGGACCAAAACCAGGCCCAAAACATTTGCCTAAACCCATCCCAAATCAACCCGTCTCTGAGACCAACCCAATGACATCGTTTTTGTATCTCAGATCTCAGCCGACCATTCCATTCAATCCAACGGTCGAAATCCCGTCTCCTTACCCGGCTAAATAACCCGATCCACTACCAACATTTTACCCACCTTCGTATTTCCCCAAACGACCTCGTTCCCAGACCAAACGACCCTGTTCTAGTTTCATTAATTTATCCGAGCCATTAAGATCATTTGATTTAACGGCTCAGATTAATGGAACTAATTTAATGTACCAAATTCCCCCCACCCCACCCCCAACCCTTTGTCACGCCTTCATTCTAAACGACCCATTTTCCTTTTCATCTCCGGAGAACAAGACCAAACAACCTCTAAAAGAAACACTAGTCGCCCCCATTTCCTTCGCCATAAACCCGGCGGCAACCATGCCGGTGACTCCCAAACTAACACCAGGGAACCCCCATCACACTCTTAACCCATATCCACAAGACCCTTACCTCGAATCAACCTCCAGCTCGTCGAATCTTCGATCGAAGATTCTAGCCAAGACTAAACCTACGCCAAACCACCCCAAATTAATACTAAGTCGCCCCCTGACCTCACCAATCACCAAACCACCATTGATTTGATTCGAATCGAGCCCTAGCCACTTGAACCCTAATCCGAGCCCTCAAGAACCCTAGAAGAGTTTTGGAGCCTGTTTGAGGATTTTTGAGGTTCCAATGGGTTTTAGTCGAGGTGTTCTCACTCGAGAATACTCGATTAAAGCATGTTAGGCCTCAAAAAGTTCAAGACTACGTTGGTCCAAGTATGTTTTTTTCTGATTCTTCTCTCGAGGTATTTCTTTTCTTTCTTCTATCTTTATTTATTTTTTGTACCTATTGGTTAGTTCAGTTGTGTCATTGTTTCTCATCTTTTTCCATTTGTTGTTAATTTTTTCTTTTTTGTTTCTGTTTGTTGATTTAAATATGTTTGTTATAGGATGCGAATTCACTTTGATTAGCGTCATCTTAGTTTCGTATTTTTGTCTTTGGCCTAAGTACTATGAATTATTGACTGGTTCGTCGATTATTTGTTATCGATTATACGTGCTGTAATCGACTCAATGATAAGTAGTTGATTAATTTCGTAAGTTTGCCTATTAGAACACTGGATAGTGATTAACACTGTTAACTCGGTCTAGAATCATTGTTGAATTAAAATATGGAATTGTTTGTGGCTACGCTTAGGAAACGCATTGGTTATAGTTGAATTAAACTTAGTTGCATTTTAAATAAGAAATTTCAGAGTTAGTGGACTGCCACTCTTGAGCATATGTTGAACCATTAGGGTAGGTTTTAGTGAAATGCACCCTGGCAATGACACTAAGTAATGGGGAGTCAGAAACCAGTTTAGTTTAATATTAAAAGCTGGAAATGCACCTGGAAATGATAGTGGAACCTGCTATATAGTAGAATATCCATTACATTTTGTACTCTGAAGTTTAAAATTAAAAAGAACCATACCTAGACAAATAAAGTTGGGAAAACAGGGGAATAATATGGAGTTTTGTTTAGTTTAAAACAATTAAAAAAGGGCTGCAGGGGGGGTTGTTTCAGAGGGCTATATAAGTGACAAGAGATTACAGATTTAGAGGAGGCATTTTTACAGATAGACTTCTTGATCCATCAGTTGAGTGAGTTCTTTAAAAATAATCAGTTCCAAGAGGTCTTTTACCATCAGTTGTGACAAACACTCTAACCTTCAGTTTTAAAAACTCTCCTGGCCATCAGCTTCCAGTTTCCTTTTTTGAAAAGGAACTCTCGAGCCTTGACAGTCTTTGGATGTGTAGTCCAGCAAATCTCTCTTGAGTTACTTAGGTGTGTCATCGTTTCCTGTCTGATTTGTCTAGACTTTCTCTGGTTTTCTTGAATTTTTGTTTGGTTGGAGTCTATTCCTGGGATTCCAGTTTGCTACCTATATTGCCTACCATTGTTTCATTAGTGGCTTTGGTGTTGCTGGAAATTGTTGTCATTATTTGCCGGGCTCCTACTGATTTCCTCCTCTTCCTTTCTCTTGTTAAATCTCAAGTACACAGCTCTGAATTTATATTGGTGTAAGCTTGAACAGGGATTTGAAGAATAAAAATGCTCGTTGGATTCATATGTCTATATCATTTTGTGTTTATAGTTAAATAGCTTGTCGCATCCATTTATTAGTCGTACCCTGTATATCTATATAAGTTGGACTGTTGAGGATTGTTTTAAATCGAGATAAATAAGACTAAGTCATTATTTTGTTAGCATGAAAATTATGTACATATCACCTGTTAGTTTGGTTGCGATTTATAGTTCAAAGTCTATTTAATTAACATTGAATAAAGACCATAAAAATTCAAGACATGTAGTTCATGTATAATAATGAATCACCCGGAAATGATTTTTTTGTGAACACAATAATTAGTCTCTTTACTAGTTTGTAGCTTCTCATTAATCATTCATCTTAGTTTAACAAGTCATGAACAAATAAATAATTTTCAGTCTTAAGTGATAGGAGAAGATAAGATGAATAAAATTGGGAGATAATTGTTCATCTTGAGAAGATCATATCGTGCATTATCGCTTCCATAGAATAGTTGGAAACAATCTCGAACATACCTTTTGCTTTACATAAATAAAAATATTGTCGAGCTTCGGTAACCACCCTACCCAGTATAGTTTAAATAAACGATCCAGGCACACATTTGACTTGCACATTTGCTAGGGCCTGGGTCCAGATTGAGGATTAGACCCGTTTTTGGTATAAAGGTTTAAATGTATAGTTTTAACTTAATAAAAGCGTTTTAGGGCTATTAAAGGCACATAAGTTATAACATGTATTAAAATAAGATATTTAAGCCATTTACAATAGTTTAAGCGACCGTGCTAGAACCACGGGATACGGAGGTGCCTAACACCTTCCTTCGGGTCAACAGAATTCCTTACTTAGAATTTCTGGTTCGCAAACTTCATTTGGAAAGTCGATATTTCCTCGATTCGGGATTCAACTAATTCGGTGACTTGGGACACCCTAATTTATTCCAAGTGGCGACTCTAAAATAATAAATAATTGCATTTCGAATATTGTCACTTTAAATGGAAAAACTCCCTTGCCCCTTTTTACCCTTCGGGGGGGGGGGGGGCACGCAAAAAGAAGGTGTGACAGCTCTGGCGACTCTGCTGGGGAAACAAACCCAGAACCACTGGTTTAGGGTTTGAGAATTCGAGTTTTGAAAAATTATTGTATTTGGCTTATTTATTATCTGATTTTTATTATATGCCTCTCTTAATGTGCTAAATGTTGCTTCTACCGCTTTGATATTTTGTGAATTATATATAAATTGTGCCGATACCCACTTTCTCCTCTGTGTCTCTTTGGAATATAATATCGGGCATTTGCTGGACATAGCCCGTCTTTCTCAAGATAGATGTGGTGCTTGGTACCCGGTGAAGGATTTTAGTCACACATGTTTAGACGGGGAGTACTGTCAATTAAGTAGGAAAGCCATGCTACCGGTGCACTGACACTCCTCGGCTCGAGTAAAGCCAGTCTAGATACTTTTTCCAATAGGATAATAACCTAGAATAACAAAACCTCATGCCGGATTCCCAGTAGGAACATCTGTTTACATCATGTGCATATTCGACTTAGGAGGCTCAACACAGGGGTTGGGTCTGTCTAGGACAGGTGTACCTGAAGCAAAAGGCCAACTTGATGCATCTTGTTTGTGCATTTATTTGTTTCGAACCTGCATGCTGACCGACTTATTAAAAAAAGATGAAGGAGTGGTTTTAAAGAAAATGAAAATACCAGGGTATAAGGTCAATGGTTTTAAACACATGTTTCGAAAATTCCCAAATAACACCAAAAATCTGGTAATTTTTTTTATGAAATATGGAAAAGAGTTTCTTTTTTTAAAATGATATAGTTCATTTGGTTCGAACTACGCAAGTTTGATTCTTACCGGGCATGGTATATGTAGGCAACCCATATCAGACTCAACTACTTCTACTTTTTCAAAAAAAACATATATAAAAAAATATGTTAAAATTAGGAGAATTGTCCTTAGTCAAGGGTTAGGAAATTTTGCGAAAATAGCCGAACGCCTCGAAAGGGGCACCGAAGGACTGCTTTTGCAAAAATAGTACCTAGTCGTCACACCGGTATCCTGTTACATAGCCTTCAAATCTTCTTTAAGTGCTAAAAGGTCGTGTCGACGAGAGTTGTTTTTTTATAAACCAAAAAATTAAAAAAAAATTCTTAGGATTAGAAAATCTTAAGTTTTATTTTTATCTTTTCTAGGATCAGCATTGCTCCATCGCAAAGAATCAGTTAGAAAAGGGCGAGAGACGAGATGCCTCTCATGTTTATGATTCAAGATAAAACCCCGGGCCGTCTCTGTGATTGGTGGGCTAGTTTTTCCGCTTGGGAAAGAAATCAAGTGTACAAACACCTCAAGTTTCTTCCGGATATTATGAGAATTAAGCCGGACAAAGATCTCATCAGGGCTTTGGTGAGTTTCTGGGACTCCGCAAATAATGTTTTCAGATTCCAAGATTGCGAAATGACACCCACTTTAGAAGAGATAGGTGGACTCACAAGATTTGGGAAGGATCTTTACAAAAAGAAACCCGTCGCTCCTAGAAAAATGGGTGTAAATAATTTTCTGAAGAAATTAAGTCTCTGTCGCATTCCAATGGGTTGCTTAAATGAAGGATAGGTTTCGTTGGAGTATCTTTACAATAGGTTTGGTGACAAGAAAGGATTTGAGAAATTCTCAAACATAGAATTTGTCAGCAAATTAAGTTATGACGCTTGGGGAGATTTGAGAATCTACGCCTTCATAATTGCTTTTCTAGGGACCGTGGTTTTTCCTGAACGTGGTGAACATATCAGAATCCGTTTATCAGCAACGGTCTCATACTTGTAAAGTAGAGAAGAACACACTATTCTTCCTATGATCTTAGGAGACATTTTTCGGGCATTAACTTAGTGTCAAGAGGGCAAGATTATTTCGAAGGTTGTAACATCTTGTTGCAAATGTGGTTCATAGAGCATCTCTATCATCACTCAATCATGATAAACTTCAATGTGGATTGGTTGAACTACACTCGTTGTTATCCAACCAGGGCCAGACATTGTAATCTGCCAAACGATTTGAGGGCCTGGCAAGAATTGCTCAACTCCTTGAAAGCAGACCATCTCACTTGGAACTATCATTGGTTCTCTTCAGCTAAGGTCATGCATATGTCAGCATATCGCCTATTCTACATACTAATGGGTTTTAGGAGTTTCCAACCATACGCCCCGCTACGCGTCATGCGCAGTTAGGGAGAGAACATAAAAGGCCCCCGATTGAAAATATGCGATCATTCACATGCGAATTCAGGATGGAGGAGCTCCCGAGAGAATCTTATGCACAGAAGGTGTGGTTCGATAGTCGACTCTCTGACATCGACGTAATGGTTGCCGATCGAGAACGAGGAACGGTAAGCCTCGCATACCTTGAGTGGTTCCACAAGTAGTCAATGCCCGAACAAAGAACAGAAAGGTCGGTAAGATATGCTGTCGATTTGGAAAAGGAAATAGAATCCAGAGTCAGGGAGGCTAGAGGCAAAACGGCGCAAGAGTTCCAATCTTGCATCAACACTTTGAAGGATGACAAGGGGATTCTGGAAGCCACCATGGACATACATCAGGCTGACATCGATCAGGAAAGGGCTGACTGGGCGCAAGAAAGGCAAGCACTCCAAGCCCAAATCCAGGAGATGCAATCAACTGCAGAAAGATCAAGGAGGAGTCAGACTGATGAACTGCTCATAAACAACTTAGAAAGGAAAGTTCTTGAGCATCGAGAAGACTTGGAAAAAGCAGAAGTTGCTCTGATTGCAATTCAAACTAGATGGAGAAGAGCATCCCACCAAAGAGCACTTCATCTGCAATGAATAGAGATAGATTACGAGGAGATCATCAGTGGCTTGAGGGATGTGAATGCCACTCTTAGGGAGCGAGTTTTCAGACAAGCCGGCGACGCAAAAGTAGATAGGGACCATTGCTACGACTTAATGGCGCAGATGGAAAGGCAAGTAGATAGGCTCTTGGACCAAGTCACCGTAACGCTCTGATATTGGGACAAAGAATCAACATATAGAGTAGCTTCTTAGAGAAAATGATAAGATCAGGGCTAGGATCGAAGAGATTGGCCACTACATCACTATAAGATTCCTAACATGTGAGCAAATGCCTCGGACTACCCTTTTTTCTTCAGTTATGAAATAAGTCCACCAAGTCATGGTAGAGTTGAGAAGTCTACAAAGGAATCTCACACCGAAATCCGCAACAAGGCCAAACAACGCCCCACGGACACAGAAGTTTAAAGCGTTGGAGCATGCTTAGTGGAGTCTGTGTTTTCATTTAAGAGTCTGTTTGTCCTTTTGAAGTTTTGTATTTCCCTTGTTGTCTTTTCATTTTTCGCAAGTATTTCAGCTTTGTTAGTGGAATTTTGTGACAATAAAAACCAAAAGAAAATGTTCCATCTTTATCTTACATTTTAGTATCCGAACTACGTCCGGTCTGATTCATGTGGGGACATGATACGTAGGCACTCCATATAACATTCGACCACCACTAAAAGAAAAAAAAAATGAATATAAAAGAAAAATAACAAAAGAAGTTGATAAAGAGGGGGGCGGAATAAAGGCAAAGGAAAATTCGGAAAAGTATAAGCCGTAATGATGCATTGCAACCGAATACATATAGCAACACATTTAACTGTATAAGTGCATCACACCCCAATGTGAGATTACTTATCTGTTAGTTGTTTAAGACTAACCACTTGTTTGCCGAAATTCAGGTTTTTAGAAAGGTGGTTGGTTTTTGTTGTAGTCTGGCCTCCAATCCATACTTTACGAGGTCGAAAGGAAGTGTTCCGCTGCCCGTTACTAAGTCAAGAGGAAATATCCACAATTAATTCACAAGGTCAAAGGGAAGTGTGGAGATGTCTTTAGAAATTCCTTTGTCAGCAGTCCCCATTTCAGAAGAGAGTTCAGTCTCAGCCATTCCAACTTCCGAGTCAGCAACTGCTGAAGAGAATAGGATCTTACGTCATCGTATGTTGGAAATGTTAGACGAATGGAATAATAGGAAAGAACCTCCAAGTGTGATCCCTGGTTTCCTTGAGCTGTTCGCTAGGACAAGTGGGACTTCCAACATCCCCATAAGTTATCCAAATACGTCATTCGGGTATCCCACTATTTCAGCTCTCTTTGCTAGATCACCCTCCATTCTTTACCCCTGGATGTCAACAACAGATACAGCTGCGAACATGTCCACCACACCACCTTGTCCGATTGCAGTACAACCCACTATACACACGCCTAACTTTGATTCATCCTAATTCACATTCCAAGCACCATCCCTCTCGCTGGAACCAACTCGGTGTGCCGCCAATGCTCATCAACAACAACCCATTTGTGAGATTACGGCTGGACAAAACCAAAATCTAAAAGCTCTTGAACAAGATGAAATGGTAAGAAGAATGAGGAGCCTTGAGCAAAACTTGAAAAATATGCAAGGCTTAAGCGAGCAAACGAGCGTCTCCTATGCTGATCTATGTATGTTCCCTCACATGCACCTGCCTGTAGGATTCAAAACACCAAAGTTTGAGAAATACGACGGACATGGCGATCCCATCGCCATCTCAAAAGGTACTGCAACCAATTGCGTGGGGCTGGTGGTAAGGAAGAATGTTTAATGCATACTTCGGGGAAAGTTTGATAGGCATAGCCTCAGAGTGGTACATGGACTAGGACATATCTCGATGGCACATTTGGGACGATCTTGCTAGAGATTTTGTAAGGCAGTTTCAGTATAATATAGACGTTGCACCAGACAGGAACTCTTTGTCAAACTTGAAAAAGAAACCCTCGGAAAGCTTCTGAGAATATGCAGTTAAATGGCACGAGCAGGCATCCAAGGTAAAACCTCCAATGGATGAGGTCAAAATGGTCACAGTTTTCCTTCAAGCTCAAGAAGCCGACTATTTCCAAAATATGATGTCGGCAATGGGTAAACCATTTGCTGAACCTATCAAGATTGGCGAAATGGTCGAAAATGGGTTGAAAACAGGTCGAATTTTGAGCAAATCTGCTATCACAGCTACCTCCCAAGCAATTCAAGGTGGATCCGGAGGAGTAGTGAGAGGGAAAAAGAAAGAAGAAGCATCCATGACGACATCGAGTTCAAGGCAATACTATACCCCAAGGTCTCCTTTCCCGGAAAGACCCCCACAACATTATTGCCCTCCTCAGGAAGTGTCCTATATTCCTCACCCGTATGCGGTCATGAATGCTCAACCTTTTGCACGACCGCAGCAACATGCCAATAGAAACCAAGGTCCACCTCCCAGAAATAACCATCCTTACCAAAACCACTACAATCCTCAACCTTCTCAAAATAACTTCCATCCCCGGGAACACCCCAGGAGACAAACCTTCACCCCCATCAGGGAACTCTGAGCTACTCCCTAAGCTTATTCAAATGGGTCTACTTCAACCCGTACGCCCGAACAAGCAAAATCCAGAATCACCAACATAACAACGAGGCATCATATGCGCCTATCATTCAGGGGAGGAAGGGCACGACACCAACAATTATTGGATGTTGAAAAGAGCAGTCGAAGATCTAATAGAACAAAGGAAGATAGTGGTAAAGGATGAGAAGGTCCCAAACGTGACTAACAATCCTTTGCCTGTTAACAACAATGGGCTGTTGATTGGAATGATCTGCGAAGACAAAGAGTTTGATCCTGCTTTAAAGACCATAATCGCTATTGCCAATGTAGAGAGAAAGGCTACGACACTCTTGAGTAAAGAGAAAGACGGGAAGAAGTTTGAAACTCCCAAGGATGAGTTTTAGAAGAAGTTTGAAACCAGAACAGAGACCCGGGTGCTCCCAAAAAATGAGTTTCTCTATGTCCTTCGAGGCCATCCAGAGAAACCAAAAGGGCTCAAGGTGAAAAAGTAAATGCCAATGTACGTACCAAAAGGGACCTATGTGGTCTGAGGAGCAACTAGACCACCTTGTCTGAATGAACCGTTAGTCATCGGACGCACACCACAGAAACTGATAACAGACCCATCCACAGTGCCTTCAAATTATCAACAGACATTGATCACCTACAAAGGCAAAGAGGTCAAAGGAGAACCATCGGGAGCTACTTCTGTTGAGAAATACTGGGACATACAGGATGTAAACAATGCTACACAAAATCATTTCCCAATCAAGAAACCCATAAGTGCTGAAGAAGCAGAGGTCTTCTCCCAAAAGACAAAATGCTAGATTTTGAGGTTGGTGATCATTTGCGCAAGCACCTGGATCAAGTGTCCATGCTATCATTGCTCTTGAGCTCACCCGAACAACAAAAGATCCTGCTGAGGATTTTGAATGAAGTACACGTGCCGGCTGACACTTCTATAGAGCAGCTAGAAATAATGGCCGAACGAGTCTTCATAGTTAACCATATCTCGTTCAGCAAGAGCAATCTATCGCTAGAAGGAGCAACGCAAAACAAAACCATAAACCTGACCGTCAAGTGCGAAAGTTACTATATGAAAAGGGTCTTGGTGGACGGAGGTTCGGGTGTAGACATATGCCCACTTTCCACTCTACACCACATAGGAATTGGATTCGATAGAATTCAACCCAACAATGTATGCGTGCGAGCCTTCGACGGTGTAAAAAGGGACACGATCGGAGAGATCAATTTGACCCTGACTATTGGCCCGGTAGACTTCGAAGTAACTTTCGAAGTTTTGGACATGGACACATATTACATTTTTCTTCTAGGAAGGCCATGGATTCACGCAGCCGGAGCTATACCCTCCACCTTGCACCAGTTGTTAAAGCATAAGTATTAGGGCCAAGAGATTGTGGTCCACGAAGAAGACGAGCAATCAATCTACCGAGATCCATCAATCCCATGCCTCGAAGTAAGAGAAGTGAGCGAGCACATAGTCTACCAGGCCTTTGAAGTGGTGGTTTCCGATCAGTATGAGGAAGGAGACCCTTGTCCCCAACCCTTCCTTTCTAATGTGTCAATCATAGTGGCCAAAGAAATGATTCGACGAGGTTTCAAACCTGGAAAGGGACTCGGGAAGTCACTGCAGGGAATAACAAAACCCATCACTCTACCCTCCACTAAGAAACTCTTCGGGATAGGATTCCACCCCACCACAGAATATGAAACATGGGCAGAGGAAAGAAATAAAGAAGGTTGGTTTCTGCCGCAACCATTGCCACATCTATACAAGACCTTTGCCCGACCCATATATGTCGAAGAAGACGATAAGGTGTTCACGAAATTGAAGATATTTGTGGAGCTATGATGCAAATGCTCTACAATCTCAATATGATTCAGTTGAGAGAAGGTACTAGCACTGCTAAGGTGTTGTATGTCAGACCAGAGGTTAAATTGCAAAATTTGAAGGCTACGCCAATCCCAATCAGGCGGCAGTTCAGGTAGACTTGTCCTGTCACTTTTCTGTATCACAAGTTATTTTAAGGTGTAACTCGGATGTTTTTCTTTGTTTTCTAGTCTTTAATTTCCCAAATGTAACCCTGTTATCTTCCCAAATTCCAAGAAATGAAATCAATATTTCATCATTATTTTTGCATTCTTTCTAATTCCTGCTATTTTCTCTTTTTATTCTCTCTTTTCAGTCATAATAATGCTGCTTTAAATAACATGACATGCTTGCGGACTTCACGTTCAGACTTGAACACTCCGCCTAATTTGGAAATAATGAACCAAGAACTGGAATACGATGAAGAAGAGGCTTTTAGGGAAATAAATCGAGAATTGGAACACTTTGAGAATAAACCTAAGACAAATTTGAATGACACTGAGCCGA